>JALJVW010000102.1:1707681-1940181 GCA_024865655.1 Emberiza elegans
AGCAGCATTCCCACCACCATTCCCACCACCATTCCCACACCATTCCCACCACCATTCCCACCCCATTCCCACCAGCATTCCCAGTCCATCCCAGTCCATCCCAGCCGGCTCCTAGATCATGCCGGCCAGGTAGGGCGGCAGGAAGAGCCCCACGGTGCCCAGCAGGCAGACGATGATGAACATCCACAGGAAGATGCGGTCGATCACCATGGCCACGTACTTCCAGTCCTCCTTCACCTGCCGGCGGGAAAAGGGCGGCTGGATCCCTCGGGAATCCCCATCCTGGGAATCTCACGGGGTCAGGAGAACGCCCAGAGCTTCCTGGGAATCTCCTCGGGGTGAGGAGACACTGAGGTTCTCAGAAAATTCTGGAATTTTCTGGGAAATCTTGAGGTGGGGATGGAGGTCAGCAGGGTAGAACCCACCCAGGGTTTTCTAAATCCACTTTGGGAAAAGCGGGAATGGGGCCAAGGGTGGTGGGAGAGGTCAGGAGACCACCCAGAGCCTCCTGGGAATCTCCTCAGGTGAGGAGACTTCACAGTTCATGGAAAATTCTGGAATTTTCTGGGAAATCTTGAGGTGGGGGATGGAGGTCACCAGGGTGGAACCCACCCAGGGTTTTCCAAATCCACTTTGGGAAAAGCGGGAATGGGGCCAAGGGTGGTGGGAGAGGTCAGGAGACCACCCAGAGCTTCCTGGGAATCTCCTCAGGGTGAGGAGACACCGAGGTTCTCAGAAAATTCTGGAATTTTCTAGGAAATCTTGAGGTGGAGGTCTCCATCTTGGACCTGGGGTTTTCCAAACCCACTTTGGGAAAAGCGGGAATGGGGCCAAGGGTGGTGGGAGAGGGATCATGGATCTTCTCCCTGGTGTTGGGTTCTGGGAACCATTCTGGAATTTTCTGGATCCTGGAACTTGCTGTTCCCACATTTTGGGATCTCCAGGAACCAGCCTGGTGTTGGGTCCTTGGGATCCCGGAATTGTCCTTCCCATTTTGGGATCTCCAGAACCAGCCATGGATCCCAGAATTGTCCTTCCCATTTTTGGGATCTCCAGAACCAGCCATGGATCCCGGAATTGTCCTTCCCATTTTTGGGATCTCCAGGACCAGCCATGGATCCCGGAATTGTCCTTCCCACTTTTGGGATCTCCAGAACCAGCCACGGATCCCAGAATTGTCCTTCCCATTTTTGGGATCTTGGGACCCAAACCTGGATTACAGAACGGCTCTTCCCAATTTTGGGATCTCCAACCCCAT
Source organism: Emberiza elegans (assembly GCA_024865655.1). Lineage (NCBI taxonomy): Eukaryota > Metazoa > Chordata > Aves > Passeriformes > Fringillidae > Emberiza > Emberiza elegans. The sequence continues at coordinate 1,708,940 of JALJVW010000102.1, forward strand.
CTGTGGATCCCAGAACTTTCCATTCCATTTTTGGGACCTCCAGCCCCATCCCTGGATCCCAGAACTTCCCAATTTTGGGATCTCCAGCCCCATCCATGCATCCCAGAACTTCCCAACTTTGACATCTCCAGCCCCATCCATGGGTTCCAATTTTGGGATCTCCAGCCCCATCCATGGCTCCCAATTTTGGGATCTCCAACCCCATCCATGCATCCCAGAACTTTCCATTCCAGTTTTGGGACCTCCAGCCCCAGCCCCATCCATGGGTTCCAATTTTGGGATCTCCATCCCCACCTCCGGCTCTCAGAACTTCCCAATTTTTGGATCTCCAGCCCCATCTGTGGGTCCCAATTTTGGGATCTCCAGCCCCATCCATGAGTTCCAATTTTGGGACCTCCATCCCCAACCATGGATCCCAGAACTTCCCGTTCAATTTTGGGACCTCCAGCCCCATCCATGGGGTTCCAATTTTGGGATCTCCATCCCCCACATCCCAGAACTCCCAGAAATTCCCATTTTTGGGACCTCCACCCATCCCATCCAGAATGGGTTTCCAGTTTTGGGATCTCCAACCCCATCCATGGGTTCCAGAACTCTGGGATTCCATTTTGGGACCTCCAACCTCCCAGAGATTCCCAGTTTTGGGATCTCCAGCCCCACCCATGAATCCCAGAACTTCCCAATTCTGGGATCTCCAGCCCCATCCACACATCCCAGAACTTCTGTTCCCAGTCTTGGTATCTCCAACCCCATCTGCGGATCCCAGAACTTCCCATTCCATTTTTGGGACCTCTAGCCTCATCCCTGGTTCCCAGAACTTCCCAATTCTGGGATCTCCAGCCCCACCCACAAATCCCACAACTTCCCTCTCCAACTTTGGGATCTCCAGCCCCATCCACAGATCCCAGAACTTCCCAATTTTGGGATCTCCAACCCCATCCGTGGATCCCAGAACTTTCCATTCCAGTTTTGGGACCTCCATCCCCATCCCTGGCTCCAGCCCCAGAACTGGGTCCCAATTTTTGGATCTCCAGCCCCCCATCCATCCCAGGTCCCATTTTTTGGATCTCCAGCCCCATCCATGGGTTCCTCAGTCTTGGTATCTCCAACCCCATCCACAGATCCCAGAACTTCCCAATTTTGGGATCTCCAGCCCCATCCATGGGTTCCAATTTTGGGACCTCCAGCCCCATCCACACATCCCAGAACTTCCCAATTTTGGGATCTCAAGAACCAACCATGGATCCCAGAACTTCCCGTTCAATTTTTGGGACCTCCAGCCCCATCCCTGGCTCCCAGAACTTCCCAACTTTGGGATCTCCAGCCCCATCCATGCATCCCAGAACTCCATCCCATTCCATGGGTTTTTGGGATCTCCATCCCCCTCCGGTCTCAGAACTTCAGATTTTTGGATCTCAGCCCCCCAGGTCCCAATTTTGGATCTCCAACCCCATCTGTGGATCCCAGAACTTCCCATTCCATTTTTGGGACCTCCAACCCCATCCAGAGATTCCAGAATTTCCCAACTTTGGGATCTCCAGCTCCATCCCTGGCTCCCAATTTTTGGATCTCCATCCCCATCCAGGTCCCAATTTTGGATCTCCAGCCCTATCTCCCAGGATTCCCAATTTTGGGATCTCCATCCCCATCCATGGGTTCCAATTCTGGGACCTCCATCCCCACCTCCGGCTCCCAGAGATTCCCAATTTTGGGATCTCCATCCCCATCCATGGGTTCCAGAACTTTGGATTCCATGTATCTCTGCCCCATCCAGAATTTCCCAATTTTGGGATCTCCATCCCCATCTGTGGGTCCCAATTTTGGAGTCTCCAGCCCCATCCATGGGTTCCAATTCTGGGACCTCCATCCCCACCTCCAGCTCTCAGAGATTCCCAACTTTGGGATCTCCAGCCCCATCCCTGGATCCCAGAACTTCCCAATTTTGGGATCTCCAGCTCCATCCCTGGATCCCAATTTTGGGATCTCCAGCCCCATCTGTGGGTCCCAATTTTGGGGTCTCCAGCCCCATCCATGGGTCCCAATTTTGGGATCTCCATCCCCACCTCCGGCTCCCAGAGATTCCCAATTTTGGGATCTCCAGCCCCATCCATGGATCCCAGAACTTCCCAATTTTTGGATCTCCAGCCCCATCCATGGGTCCCAATTTTGGGATCTCCATCCCCATCCATGGGTTCCAATTCTGGGATCTCCATCCCCACCTCTGGCTCTCAGAACTTCCCAATTTTTGGATCTCCAGCCCCATCCATGGGTTCCAATTTTGGGATCTCCATCCCCATCCATGGGTCCCAATTTTGGATCTCCATCCCCATCCATGGGTTCCAATTCTGGGATCTCCATCCCCACCTCCGGCTCCCAGAGATTCCCGATTTTGGGATCTCCAGCCCCATTTGCAGGTCCCAATTTTTGGATCTCCAGCCCCATCCATGGGTTCCACCCCTCAGATCCATCCTCCAGCTCCCAGAGATTCCCGATTTTGGGATCTCCAGCCCCATCCGTGGGTTCCAATTTTTGGATCTCCAGCCCCATCCATGGGTTCCAATTCTGGGATCTCCATCCCCACCTCCGGCTCCCAGAGATTCCCAATTTTTGGATCTCCAGCCCCATCCATGGGTTCCAATTCTGGGATCTCCATCCCCACCTCCGGCTCCCAGAGATTCCCAATTTTTGGATCTCCAGCCCCATCCATGGGTTCCAATTCTGGGATCTCCATCCCCACCTCCGGCTCCCAGAAATTCCCAATTTTTGGATCTCCAGCCCCATCCATGGGTTCCAATTTTTGGATCTCCAGCCCCATCCCTGGATCCCAGAACTTCCCAATTTTTGGATCTCCAGCCCCATTTGCAGGTCCCAATTTTGGGATCTCCAGCCCCATCCATGGGTTCCAATTTTGGGATCTCCATCCCCACCTCTGGCTCTCAGAGATTCCCAAGTTTGGGATCTCCAGCCCCATCCCTGGATCCCAGAACTTCCCAATTTTGGGATCTCCAGCCCCATCCACACATCCCAGAACGTCCCAACTTTGGGATCTCCAGCTCCATCCCTGGCTCCCAGAACTTCCCAATTTTGGGATTTTCAGCTCCATCCCTGGCTCCCAATTTTGGGATCTCCAGCCCTATCTGTGGGTCCCAATTTTGGGACCTCCCTCCCCACCTCCGGCTCCCAGAAATTCCCAATTTTTGGATCTCCAGCCCCATCCATGGGTTCCATTTCTGGGACCTCCATCCCCACCTCCGGCTCCCAGAGATTCCCAATTTTGGGATCTCCAGCCCCATCTGTGGGTCCCAATTTTTGGATCTCCAGCCCCATCCATGGGTTCCAATTCTGGGACCTCCATCCCCACCCGTGGCTCCCAGAGATTCCCGATTTTGGGATCTCCATCCCCACCTGCGGTTGATGATGGCCACGGAGAAGTCGGGCGTCCTCTCCCCGCAGGTGGTCGATGAGGTCCACCTCCAGAGCCTTCATCATCCTGGGGACTTGGCGCCATCCCGCTCAGAGCCTTCCTTCCTCTTGCAGCTCTGCTGGTCGAAGGGGAAGAAGGTGACGTCGATGCTGCAGGAGCTCTTGTAGATGGCCGGCGGCACCCAGGTCACCGTGCCGTCCCACGAGAGGTGGGCCTTGGTCATGTGCGTCACCGCGAACTCGCCGTCCGCGCTGGAAAACACGGAATGGCCGGGAATGGGCTTGGGATGAGCTTGGGATGGGATTGGGATGGGACTGGGATGATCAGGAATGGGCTTGGGATGGACCTTGGTTGGAGAAGGGATGAAGGTGGGATGGGATGGGATGGGGCAGGAGAACAGGTGGGCCTTGGTCATGTGCATCAGGAATGGGCGTGGGATGGTCAGGAATGGGCTTGGGATGGACCTTGGGATGAGCCTTGGTTGGAGAAGGGATGAAGGTGGGATGGGATGGGACAGGAGAACAGGTGGGCCTTGGTCATGTGCGTCACCGCGAACTCGCTGTCCGCGCTGGAAAACACGGAATGGCCGGGAATGGTCAGGGATGGACCTTGGGATGGGCTTGGGATGGGACTGGGATGGGCTTGGGATGGACCTTGGGACGAGCCTTGGTTGGTTGGAGAAGGGATGAAGGTGGGATGGGATGGGATGGGACACGAGAACTGGTGGGCCTTGGTCATGTGCGTCACCGCGAACTCGCCGTCCGCGCTGGAAAACACGGAATGGCCGGGAATGGGGTTGGGATGAGCTTGGGATGGGATTGGGATGGGGTTGGGATGGGACTGGGATGGTCAGGAATGGGCTTGGGATGGACCTTGGGATGAGCCTTGGTTGGAGAAGGGATGAAGGTGGGATGGGATGGGATGGGATGGGATGGGATGGGATGGGATGGGATGGGACAGGAGAACAGGTGGGCCGTGGTCACGTGCGTCACCGCAAACTTGCCGTCCATGCTGGAAAACACGGAATGGCTGGGAATGGTCAGGGATGGACCTTGGGATGGTCAGGAATGGGCTTGGGATGGACTTTGGGATGAGCCTTGGTTGGAGAAGGGATGAAGGTGGGATGGGGCAGGGCAGGAGAACAGGTGGGCCTTGGTCATGTGCGTCACCGCGAACTCGCCGTCCGCGCTGGAAAACACGGAATGGCCGGGAATGGTCAGGAATGGTCAGGAATGGTCAGGAATGAGCTTGGGATGGACCTTGGGATGGACCTTGGTTGGTTGGAGAAGGGATGAAGGTGGGATGGGATGGGATGGGATGGGATGGGATGGGATGGGATGGGATGGGATGGGATGGGATGGGATGGGATGGGACAGGACAGGAGAACAGGTGGGCCTTGGTCATGTGCGTCACAGCGAACTCGCCGTCCACGCTGGAAAACACGGAATGGCCGGGAATGGTCGGGGGTGGACCTTGGGATGGGACTGGGATGGTCAGGAATGGGCTTGGGGTGGACCTTGGTTGGTTGGAGAAGGGATGAACGTGGGAGGGAATAATGGGATAATGGGATGGGATAGTGGGATGGGACAGGAGAACAGATGGGCCTGGGTCATGGTGGAACAGCCAGGAATGGTCAGGAATGGTCCTTGGGATGGGCTTGGGATGGGACTGGGATGGGGTTGGGATGGTCAGGAATGGGGATGGGATGGGATTGGGATGGGATGGGATGGGATGGGATGAGGATGGATGGAGAAGGATGGGATGAGGCGGGATGGGATGGGATGGGATGGGATGGGATGGGATGGGATGGGATGGGATGGGATGGGATGGGATGGGATGGGATGGGATGGGATGGGTTGGGATGGGGCGGGGACGGGATGGGATGGGATGGGATGGGATGGGATGGGATGGGATGGGATGGGATGGGATGGGATGGGATGCATTTGGGGGATGGGAGAACAGGAATTCCCTTGGTCATGAGCGTCACTTGAACTCACCATCCGGCTGGAAATCCACGGAATCTCGGGGAATGGTCAGGAATGGATTGGGATGGGCTTGGGATGGACCAGGATGGACCTTGGTTGGTTGGAGAAGGTGGGATGAAGGTGGGATGGGGTGGGATGGGATGGGATGGGATGGGATGGGATGGGATGGGATGGGATGGGATGGGATGGGATGGGATGGGATGGGATGGGATGGGATGGGATGGGATGGGATGGGATGGGATGGGATGGGATAGGATGGGATGGGATGGGATGGGATAGGATGGGTTGGGATGGGTTGGGATGGGGTGGGATGGGCTGGGATGGGATGGGATGGGATGGGATGGGTTGGGATGGGTTGGGATGGGGTGGGGTGGGCTGGGAATGCATTTTGGGAATTCCCGGCTATCCCAGGAATTCCCCGTGCCGGCCCCGCCCCTCACTTGTTGTAGAGCACGAGGTCGGGGATCCAGATCATCTCGGAGGGCACGCGGATGGAGGTGACGTTGTCGTACTCGGCCGGGTCCCAGCGCAGCTTGTAATCGTTCCACTCCTGCCATGGGGCACAGCCATGGGGCACAGCCGTGGGGCACAGCCGTGGGGCACAGCCATGGGGCACAGCCGTGGGGCACAGCCGTGGGGCACAGCCGTGGGGCACAGCCATGGGGCACGGGGCCGTGGGGCACAGCCGTGGGGCACGGGGCCGTGGGGCACAGCCATGGGGCACAGCCATGGGGCACAGCCGTGGGGCACAGCCGTGGGGCACAGCCGTGGGGCACGGCCATGGGGCACGGGGCCGTGGGGCACAGCCGTGGGGCACAGCCATGGGGCACAGCCGTGGGGCACAGCCGTGGGGCACAGCCGTGGGGCACGGGGCCGTGGGGCACAGCAGTGGGGCACAGCCGTGGGGCACAGCCGTGGGGCACGGGGCCATGGGGCACAGCCATGGGGCACAGCCATGGGGCACGGGGCCGTGGGGCACAGCAGTGGGGCACAGCCGTGGGGCACAGCCGTGGGGCACAGCCATGGGGCACAGCCATGGGGCACAGCCATGGGGCACAGCCATGGGGCACAGCCATGGGGCACAGCCGTGGGGCACAGCCATGGGGCAGAGCCGTGGGGCACGGGGCCATGGGGCACAGCCGTGGGGCACGGCCGTGGGGCACAGCCATGGGGCACAGCCGTGGGGCACAGCCATGGGGCACAGCCGTGGGACACAGCCATGGGGCAGAGCCGTGGGGCACAGCCGTGGGGCACAGCATGCACAGCCATGGGGCACAGGGGCACAGCCGTGGGGCACAGCCGTGGGGCACAGCCATGGGGCACAGCCGTGGGGCACGGCCGTGGGGCACAGCCATGGGGCACAGCCATGGGGCACAGCCATGGGGCACAGCCGTGGGGCAGAGCCATGGGGCACAGCCGTGGGGCACAGCCGTGGGGCACAGCCGTGGGGCATGGCCGTGGGGCACAGCCGTCCCACAGGCGCAAATGGGACCCACCCCAAAACCACCCTGGGAACAAATCCCACCCCAAATCCCAAATCCCAGATCCCCAATCCAAAATCCCAAATCCCCAATCCTCATTTCCAAATCCCAATCCCAATCCCCAAATCCCCAATCCCAAATCCCAATCCCCAAATCCCCAATCCTAAATCCCAATCCCAAATTCCAATCCCCAAATCCCAAACCCCAAATCCCAAACCCCAAATCCCAAACCCTAAATCCCAATCCCAAATCCCAATCCCCAAATCCCAAACCTCAAATCCCATTCCCGGCACCTGTTTCAGCCAGACGTTGGTGGTCATCATCTGGTTCTCTAAATCCCAAATCCCAAATCCCAAATCCCCAAACCCCAATCCCAAATCCCAAATCCCAATCCCCAAATCCCCAATCCCAAATCCCAATCCCAATCGCAATCCCCAAATCCAAACCTCAAATCCCCATCCCCAAATCCCAAATCCCAAATCCCAATCCCCAATCCCAATCCCAAATCCCCAATCCCAAATCCCAATCCCAAATCCCAAATCCCGATCCCGCACCTGTTTCAGCCAGACGTTGGTGGTCATCATCTGGTTCTCTAAATCCCAATCCCAAATCCCCAATCCCCAATCCCCAATCCCAAATCCCAATCCCCAAATCCCAAAAAATCCCAAATCCCAAATCCCAAATCCCAAATCCCAAATCCCAAATCTCAAATCCCATTCCCGGCACCTGTTTCAGCCAGACGTTGGTGGTCATCATCTGGTTCTACAAATCCCAAATCCTAAACCCCAAATCCCAAATTCGAAATCCCCAAATCCCCAAATCCCAAATCCCCAATCCCCAAATCCCAATCCCAATCCAAATTCCCAAATCCCCAATCCCAATCCCCAATCCCCAAATGCCAAATCCCCATCCCCAAATCCCAATCCCCAAATCCCAATCCCAAATCCCAAATCCCAAATCCCCAAATCCCAAATCCCAATCCCCAATCCCAAATCCAAAACCCCAAATCCCAAATCCCAATCCCAAACCCCAATGGGATGTGGGATCTCCAATCCCAAATGGGAATGGGAAATGGGAAATGGGATGGGATGGGATTTGCTTGATTTGGGATAGGGGACGATATGGGATATGGATATGGGATATGGGATGTGGAATGGGATGTGGGATTTGGGATGGGGATCCCCAATCCCAAATATGGGATGTGGGATCCCAATCCCCAAATGGGATATGGGAAATGGGATGTGGGATATGGGATGTGGGATGTGGGAAATGGGAAATGGGATATGGGATATGGGAATGGGAATATGGGATGTGGGATGTCCCCAAATGGGAAATGGGAAATGTGGGAAATGGGATGTGGGATATGGGATGGGATGTAGGATATGGGATATGGGAAGGGAAATGGGATGGGATGTGGGATGTGGGAAATCCCCAATGTGGGATGTGGGATATGGGATGTGGGATGTGGGATATGGGAATGGGATCCCCAATGGGATGTGGGATGGGGGATGTGGGATTTGGGATGTGGGATGGGGGATGGGGATAGGGGAAGCCAGGGATGGGTGGTCCAAATATTGGGATATGGGATGCAGGATAAAGGGACAAAGGGATATGGGATGGGGATGAGGCATAGGGGAATAAAGGGATATGGGAATGGGGGATATAGGGATGGGGGATATGGGATATGGGATATGGGATGTGGGATATGGGATATGGGATGTGGGATATGGGATGTGGGATGTGGGATATGGGATGTGGGATGTGGGATATGGGATGTGGGATGTGGGATATGGGATATGGGATATGGGATGTGGGATATGGGATGTGGATTATGGGATGTGGAATATGGGATGTGGGATATGGGATGTGGGATATGGGATATGGGATAGGGGATATGGGATATGGGATGTGGGATATGGGATGGGGGATGTGGGATGTGGGATATGGGATGTGGGATGGGGGATGTGGGATGTGGGATATGGGATGTGGGATATGGGATAGGGGATGTGGGATATGGGATGTGGGATATGGGATGTGGATTATGGGATGTGGGATGTGGGATATGGGATATGGGATATGGGATATGGGATGTGGGATATGGGATATGGGATATGGGATATGGGATGTGGGATATGGGATAGGGGATATGGGATAGGGGATGTGGGATATGGGATATGGGATATGGGATGTGGGATATGGGATGTGGGATTTGGGATGTGGGATATGGGATAGGGGATGTGGGATAGGGGATGTGGGATATGGGATGTGGGATGAGGGATGTGGGATGTGGGATATGGGATATGGGATGTGGGATGTGGGATATGGGATGTGGGATGTGGGATGTGGGATGTGGGATAGGGGATGTGGGATGTGGGATATGGGATATGGGATATGGGATGAGGGATGTGGGATGTGGGATGGGATATGGGATTTGGGATGTGGGATGTGGGATGTGGGATGTGGGATATGGGATATGGGATGTGGGATATGGGATGTGGGATATGGGATATGGGATGTGGGATGTGGGATATGGGATATGGGATATGGGATGAGGATGTGGGATGTGGGATATGGGATATGGGATGTGGGATATGGGATGTGGGATATGGGATGTGGGATGTGGGATATGGGATGTGGGATGTGGGATAGGGGATGTGGGATGTGGGATATGGGATATGGGATATGGGATATGGGATGTGGGATATGGGATGTGGATTATGGGATGTGGGATGTGGGATATGGGATGTGGGATATGGGATATGGGATGTGGGATATGGGATATGGGATGTGGGATATGGGATGTGGATTATGGGATGTGGGATAGGGGATAGGGGATATGGGATATGGGATATGGGATAGGGGATATGGGATATGGGATGTGGGATTTGGGATGTGGGATATGGGATGTGGGATATGGGATATGGGATAGGGGATATGGGATGTGGGATATGGGATAGGGGATATGGGATATGGGATGTGGGATTTGGGATGTGGGATATGGGATATGGGATAGGGGATATGGGATGTGGGATATGGGATAGGGGATATGGGATATGGGATGTGGGATTTGGGATGTGGGATATGGGATGTGGGATATGGGATGTGGGATATGGGATGTGGGATGTGGGATATGGGATGTGGGATGTGGGATGTGGGATATGGGATGTGGGATAGGGGATGTGGGATGTGGGATAGGGGATGTGGGATATGGGATAGGGGATATGGGATGTGGGATATGGGATGTGGGATAAAAGGATAAAGGGACAAAGGGATATGGGATGGGGATGGGGGATAAGGGAATAAAGGGATATGGGTGCAGGATAGGGATATGGGATGGGATGTGGGATATGGGATATGGGATATGGGATATGGGATATGGGATGTGGGATATGGGATATGGGATATGGGATGTGGGATATGGGATATGGGATGGGATATGGGATATGGGATATGGGATGTGGGATGTGGGATGTGGGATATGGGATGTGGGATATGGGATAGGGGATGTGGGATGTGGGATATGGGATATGGGATATGGGATGTGGGATGTGGGATGTGGGATATGGGATATGGGATGTGGGATATGGGATATGGGATGTGGGATATGGGATATGGGATATGGGATATGGGATATGGGATATGGGATATGGGATATGGGATGTGGATTATGGGATGTGGGATGTGGGATATGGGATATGGGATATGGGATATGGGATATGGGATGTGGGATATGGGATATGGGATATGGGATATGGGATGTGGGATATGGGATATGGGATATGGGATAGGGGATGTGGGATGTGGGATAGGGGATGTGGGATATGGGATGTGGGATGTGGGATGTGGGATGTGGGATAGGGGATGTGGGATGTGGGATGTGGGATAGGGGATATGGGATGTGGGATATGGGATGTGGGATAAAAGGATAAAGGGACAAAGGGATATGGGATGGGGATGGGGGATAAGGGAATAAAGGGATATGGGAACGGGGGATATAGGGATATGGGATATGGGATGTGGGATGTGGGATATGGGATATGGGATATGGGATAGGGGATGTGGGATGTGGGATATGGGATGAGGGATGTGGGATGTGGGATAGGGGGATATAGGGATGGGGGATATGGGATATGCTCCAGGGGGATAAATGGATAATGGAAATAGGGATGGGGGGAATACGGGATGGGGGATACAGGGATATGGGATATGGGATATGGGATGTGGGATATGGGATGTGGGATGTCGGATGTGGGATGTGGGATGTGGGATGTGGGATTTGGGATATGGGATATGGGATGTGGGATATGGGATAGGGGATATGGGATATGGGATGTGGGATGTGGGATATGGGATAGGGGATATGGGATGTGGGATATGGGAACGGGGGATATAGGGATGGGGGATATGGGATATGCTCCAGGGGGATAAATGGATAATGGAAATAGGGATGGGGGAATACGGGATGGGGGATACAGGGATATGGGATGGGGAATGGAGAAATAAGAATCGCAGCTGCAGAATCCCAGGAATTTTGCACCCTGGAATCCCAGGAATTTCGCAATCCTGGCAGTTTAGCACCGCAAAATCCTGGGAATTTCGGCCGTGTAATCCTGGGAATTTCAAACCACAGAATCCCAGGAATTCTGACCCCAGAATCTGGGGAATTGCAGCTACAGAATCACAGAAATTTTGGCCCCAGAATCCTGGGAATTTCAGCCCTGGAATTCCAGGAATTTCGGTCACAGAATCTCAGGAATCACAACCACAAAACCCCAGGAATTATGACCGCCTAATCCTGGGAATTACGACCACAAAATCCCAGGAATTTTAACCCCAGAATCCCAGGAATTTCAACCACAGAATCTTGGGAATTTTCTCCACATAATCCCAGGAATTTTAACCCCAGAATCCCAGGAATTTCAACCACACAATCTTGGGAATTTTCTCCACATAATCCCAGAAATTTTCACTCTGGAATCCTGGGATTTTGGCCCCAGAATCCCAGGAATTTCAGCCCCAGAATCCCGGGAATTCCAACCCCAGAATCCCAGGAATTTTGACCACAGAATCCTGGGAATTTTGTCCACATAATCCCAGAAATTTTGGCCCTGGAATCCTGGGATTTTGGCCCCGGAATTTCAGCCCCAGAATCCAGGGAATTTCCACCCCAGAATCCTGGGAATTCTGGCCCAGAATCCCAGAAATTCCAACCCCCGAATCCCAGAAATTTTGGCCCTGGAATTCCCAGAATTGCAACCCCAGAATCCCAGGAATTACAACCACGGAATCCCAGAAATTACGACTACAGAATCTCAGGAATTCCAACTACAGAATCCCGGGAATTTTGACCACAGAATCCTGGGAATTTTGACCCTGGAATCCTGGGATTTTGGCCCCGGAATCCCAGGAATTCCAATCCCAGAATCCCGGAAATTATGACCACAGAATCCCGGGAATTCCAACCACAGAATCCCAGGAATTCCAACCACAGAATCCCGGGAATTCCAACCACAGAATCCCAGGATTTCAGCCCTGGAATCCCAGGAATTCCAACCATAAAATCCCAGGAATTTTGACCACAGAATCCTGGGAATTTTGTCCACATAATCCCAGAAATTTTGGCCCCAGAATCCTGGGATTTCGGCCCCAGAATCCCAGGAATTCCAAGCCCAGAATCCCTGAAATTTTGGCCCCGAAATCCCATTAATTCCAACCCCAGGATCCCAGGAATTTTGGCCATAGAATCCCAGGAATTTCAACCCCAGAATCCCAGGAATTTCGACCCCGAATCCCGGGAATTCCGACCACGCCGAGAATCCGATGGAGAGGCCGAATTTTGACGACCACGCCGGAATTTTGGGCACGGGCCGGGACCAGCGGTTGTAGCCCGAGAAGAGGGATTTTGAAGCCCGGTCCCGGGAATTCCAACCCCAGGCGGCCAGGAAAACATCCCCGAATTAACACGGAATCATTCCGGAATTCCTTGGGAATTACGCGGGAATTATCGGGGAATTGTCCCAGAATTAATGGGGAATTATTCGGGAATTATTCGGGAATTACTGAAGAATTATTGGGGAATTATTCGGGAATTATTTTGGGAGTTACTGAAGAAATATTGGGGAATTTTCAGGGAATTATTTGTGAATTAATTGGGGATTAATCGGGAATTATACCAGAATAGATTGGGAAATATTCCAGAATTATTTGGGAAGTATTTGGGATTGTACAGGAAGTATTTGGGAATTATTCCAGAATTAATTGGGTATTGTTTGGGATTTTACAGGAATTATTTGGGAATTATGCCAGAATAAATTGGGAATTATTCAAGAATTATTCAGAAATTAATAGGGAATTAATAGGGAATTATTCTGGAATTATTCCAGATTTATTCAGGAATTATCAGGGAATTTTTCAGGAATTATTTGGGAATTATTGGGGAATTATTCAGAAATTATTGGGGAATTATTTCAGAATTATTGGGGAATTATTTCAGAATTATTGGGGAATTATTTGGGAATTATTCGGGAATTACTGAAGAAATATTGTGAATTATTAGGGAATTATTTGTGAATTAATCGGGGATTAATTGGGAATTATACCAGAATAGATTGGGAAATATTCCAGAATTATTTGGGAATTATTTGGGATTGTACAAGAATTATTTGGGAATTATTGGGAAATTATTTGGGAATTATTCCAGAATTAATTGGGTATTATTTGGGATTTTACATGAATTAGTTGGGAATTATGCCAGAATAAATTAGGAATTATTCAGGAATTATTCAGAAATTAATAGGGAATTAATAGGGAATTATTCTGGAATTATTACAGATTTATTCGGTAATTATCAGGGAATTTTTCAGGAATTATTCAGGATTTTTGGGGGGAATTATTGGGGAATTATTTGGGAATTATTCAGGATTTTTGGGGGGAATTATTGGGGAATAATTCAAGAATTAATTGGGAATTATTTGGGAATTATTCTGCAACTATTCCAGAATTATTATTGGGGAATTAATTGGGAATTATTCAGAAATTATTTGTGAATTATTTCAGAATTATTCAGGAATTATTCAGGAATTATTCGGGAATTACTGAAGAATTATTGGGGAATTATTGGGGAATTATTAGTGATTTAATTGGGGATTAATTGGGAATTATACCAGAATAGATTGGGAAATATTCCAGAATTATTTGGGAAGTATTTGGGATTTTACAGGAATTATTCGAGAATTATTGGGAAATTATTTGGGAATTATTCCATAATTAATCGGGAATTATTTGGGATTTTACAGGGATTATTTGGGAATTATGCCAGAATAAATTGGGAATTATTCAGGAATTATTCAGAAATTAATAGGGAATTTATAGGGAATTATTCTGGAATTATTCCGGATTTATTCGGTAATTATCAGTGAATTTTTCAGGAATTATTGGGGAATTATTGGGGAATTATTTGGGAAGTATTTGGGATTGTACAGGAATTAGTTGGGAATTATTCCAGAATAAATTGGGAATTATTCAGGAATTATTCAGAAATTAATAGGGAATTAATAGGGAATTATTCTGGAATTATTCCAGATTTATTCGGTAATTATCAGAGAATTTTTCAGGAATTATTTGGGAATTATTGGGGAATTACTGGAGAATTATTTGGGAATTATTCAGAAATTATTGGGGAATTATTTCAGAATTATTGGGGAATTATTTGGGAATTATTCGGGAATTACTGAAGAAATATTGTGAATTATTAGGGAATTATTTGTGAATTAATCGGGGATTAATTGGGAATTATACCAGAATAGATTGGGAAATATTCCAGAATTATTTGGGAATTATTTGGGATTGTACAAGAATTATTTGGGAATTATTGGGAAATTATTTGGGAATTATCCCAGAATTAATTGGGTATTATTTGGGATTTTACATGAATTAGTTGGGAATTATGCCAGAATAAATTAGGAATTATTCAGGAATTATTCAGAAATTAATAGGGAATTAATAGGGAATTATTCTGGAATTATTACAGATTTATTCGGTAATTATCAGGGAATTTTTCAGGAATTATTCAGGATTTTTGGGGGGAATTATTGGGGAATTATTTGGGAATTATTCAGGATTTTTGGGGGGAATTATTGGGGAATAATTCAAGAATTAATTGGGAATTATTTGGGAATTATTCTGCAACTATTCCAGAATTATTATTGGGGAATTAATTGGGAATTATTCAGAAATTATTTGTGAATTATTTCAGAATTATTCAGGAATTATTCAGGAATTATTCGGGAATTACTGAAGAAATATTGGGGAATTATTAGGGAATTATTTGTGGATTAATTGGGGATTAATCGGGAATTATACCAGAATAAATGGGGAAATATTCCAGAATTATTTGGGAAGTATTTGGGATTGTACAGGAATTATTCGAGAATTATTGGGAAATTATTTGGGAATTATTCCAGAATTAATCGGGAATTATTTGGGAGTTGTTTGGGAATTAGTTGGAAATTATTCCAGAATAAATTGGGAATTATTCAGGAATTATTCAGAAATTAATAGGGAATTAATAGGGAATTATTCTGGAATTGTTCCAGATTTATTCGGTAATTATCAAGGAATTTTTCAGGAATTATTTGGGAATTATTGGGGAATTACTGGAGAATTATTGGGGAATTAATTGAGAATTATTTGGGAATTATTCGGGATTTTTGGGGGGAATTATTGGGGGATTGTTGGGGAATCATTTGGGAATTATTTGGGAATTATTTGGGAATTATTCCGCAACTATTTCAGAATTATTATTGGGGAATTAATTGGGAATTATTCAGAAATTATTGGGGAATTATTTCAGAATTATTGGGGAATTATTCAGGAATTATTCGGGAATTACTGAAGAATTATTGGGGAATTAACAGGGAATTATTTGTGAATTAATTGGGGATTAACTGGGAATTATACCAGAATAAATGGGGAAATATTCCAGAATTATTTGGGAAGTATTTGGGATTTTACAGGAATTATTTGGGAATTATTGGGAAATTATTTGGGAATTATTCCATAATTAATCGGGAATTATTTGGGATTTAACAGGGATTATTTGGGAATTATGCCAGATTAAATTGGGAATTATTCAGGAATTATTCAGAAAGTAATAGGGAATTAATAGGGAATTATTCTGGAATTATTCCAGATTTATTCGGTAATTATCAGGGAATTTTTCAGGAATTATTCAGGATTTTTGGGGGGAATTATTGGGGAATAATTCAAGAATTAATTGGGAATTATTTGGGAATTATTCCACAACTATTTCAGAATTACTATTGGGGAATTAATTGGGAATTATTCAGAAATTATCGGGGAATTATTGGTGAATTATTCAGGAATTATTCGGGAATTACTGAAGAAATATTGGGGAATTATTAGGGAATTATTTGTGAATTAATTGGGGATTAATCGGGAATGATACCAGAATAGATTGGGAAATATTCCAGAATTATTTGGGAAGTATTTGGGAGTTGTACAGGAATTAGTTGGGAATTATGCCAGAATAAATTGGGAATTATAGGGAATTAATTGGGAATAATTCAAGAATTATTCAGGAATTAATTGGAAATTATTTAGGATTTTTTCAGGAATTATTGGGGAATTAATTGGGAATTATTGGGGAATTATTCAGGAATTAATTGGGATTTAATTTGGAATTACTCAGGAATTACTCAGGGATGATTGGGGAATTATTTGGGAATTATTGCAGAATTAATTGGGAATTTTTGAGGAATTATTGGGGGATTATTGGGAATTATTCAGGAACTATTCAGGAATTACTTGGAAATTATTGGGGAATTATTGGGAAATTATTCCAGAATTAATTGGGAACTATTTGGGAGTTGTTTGGGAATAATTCAAGAATGATTCAGGAATTATTCAGGAATTAATTGAAAATTATTTAGGATTTTTTCAGGAATTATTGGGGAATTAATTGGGAATTATTGGGGAATTATTCAGGAATTAATTGGGATTTAATTTGGAATTACTCAGGAATTACTCAGGGATGATTGGGGAATTATTTGGGAATTATTGGGGAAATATTAAGGAATTATTTGGGAATTATTTGGGAATTATTTGGGAATTAATTGGGAATTATTGGGAATTAATTGGGAATAATTCAAGAATTATTCAGGAATTAACTGGAAATTATTTCGGATTTTTTCAGGAATTATTGGGGAATTAATTGGGAATCATTGGGGAATTATTCAGGAATTAATTGGGATTTAATTTGGAATTACTCAGGAATTACTCAGGGATGATTGGGGAATTATTTGGGAATTATTGCAGAATTAATTGGGAATTATTGGGGAATTATTGGGGAATTATTGGGAATTACTCAGGAATTATTTGGAAATTATTGGGAATTATTGGGAAATTATTCAGGAATTAATTGGGAATTATTGGGAATTAATTGGGAATAATTCAAGAATTATTCAGGAATTAATTGGAAATTATTTAGGATTTTTTCAGGAATTATTGGGGAATTAATAGGGAATCATTGGGGAATCATTCAGGAATTATTCAGGAATTAATTGGGATTTAATTTGGAATGACTCAGGAATTACTCAGGGATGATTGGGGAATTATTTGGGAATTATTGCAGAATTAATTGGGAATTTTTGAGGAATTATTGGGGGATTATTGGGAATTATTCAGGAACTATTTGGGAATTATTTGGAAATTATTGGGAATTTTTGGGAAATTATTCCAGAATTAATTGGGAATTATTGGGAATAATTCAAGAATGATTCAGGAATTATTCAGGAATTATTTGGAAATTATTTAGGATTTTTTCAGGAATTATTGGGGAATTAATTGGGAATCACTGGCGAATTATTCAGGAATTAATTGGGATTAAATTTGGAATTACTCAGGAATTACTCAGGGATTATTAGGGAATTATTTGGGAATTATTGCAGAATTAATTGGGAATTATTGGGGAATTATTGGGGAATTATTGGGAATTTTTGGGAAATTATTCCGGAATTAATTGGGGATTATTGGGAAAATATTCCGGAATTAATTGGGGATTATTTGGGAATCATTCGGGAATAATTCAAGAATGATTCAGGAATTATTCAGGAATTAATTGGAAATTATTTAGGATTTTTTCAGGAATTATTGGGGAATTAATTGGGAATCATTGGGGAATCATTCAGGAATCATTCAGGAATTGATTGGGATTTAATTTGGAATTACTGAGGAATTACTCAGGGATGATTGGGGAATTATTTGGGAATTATTGCAGAATTAATTGGGAATTTTTGAGGAATTATTGGGGAATTATTGGGAATTATTCAGGAACTATTTGGGAATTATTTGGAAATTATTGGGAATTATTGGGAAATTATTCCAGAATTAATTGGGAATTATTGGGAATTTTTGGGAAAATATACCAGAATTAATTGGGAATCATTAGGGAATAATTCAAGAATGATTCAGGAATTATTCAGGAATTAATTGGAAATTATTTCAGATTTTTTCAGGAATTATTGGGGAATTAATTGGGAATAATTCAGGAATTATTCAGGAATTAATTGGGATTTAATTTGGAATTACTCAGGAATTACTCAGAGTTTATTGGGGAATTATTTGGGAATTATTGGGGAAATATTAAGGAATTATTTGGGAATTATTTGGGAATTATTTGGGAATTAATTGGGAATTATTGGGAATTAATTGGGAATAATTCAAGAATTCTTCAGGAATTAATTGGAAATTATTTAGGTTTTTTCAGGAATTATTGGGGAATTAATTGGGAATCATTGGGGAATTATTCAGGAATCATTCAGGAATTAATTGGGATTTAATTTGGAATTACTCAGAAAAAGGGAGAATTATTTGGGAATTATTGCAGAATTAATTGGGAATTTTTGAGGAATTATTGGGGGATTATTGGGAATTATTCAGGAACTATTTGGGAATTATTTGGAAATTATTGGGAATTTTTGGGAAATTATTCCAGAATTAATTGGGAATTATTGGGAATAATTCAAGAATGATTCAGGAATTATTCCGGAATTATTTGGAAATTATTTAGGATTTTTTCAGGAATTATTGGGGAATTAATTGGGAATTTTAAAATAATTATTCAGGAATTAATTGGGATTAAATTTGGAATTTTGAGGAATTTTTAGGATGATTGGGGAATTATTTGGGAATTATTGGGGAATTATTTGGAAATTATTGGGAATTATTTGGAAATTATTCCAGAATTAATTGGGAATTATAGGGAATTAACTGGGAATAATTCAAGAATTCTTCAGGAATTAATTGGAAATTATTTAGGATTTTTTCAGGAATTATTGGGGAATTAATTGGGAATCACTGGGAAATTATTCAGGAATCATTCAGGAATTGATTGGGATTTAATTTGGAATTAGTCAGGAATTACTCAGGGATGATTGGGGAATTATTTGGGAATTATTGCAAAATTAATTGGGAATTATTGGGGAATTATTGGGGAATTATTGGGAATTATTGGGGAATTATTGGGAATTACTCAGGAATTATTTGGAAATTATTGCAGAATTAATTGGGAATTATTGGGAATAATTGGGGAATGATTCCGAAGGGATGGGAAAAGGGGAAAAACGGGGGGAAAAGGGAGGGAAAAGGGATCCAGGAGGAGGGAAAGGGAGGAAAAGGAGGAGGAAAGGGAAGGAAAAGAGGGGGAAAAAACGGGGGGGACGAGAAGGAAAAGGAGAAAAAATGGGGGGAAAAGGGATGGGAAAGGTGGGGGGGGAAGGGAGGGGAAAGGATGGAAAATGGGGAAAAACGGATGGAAAAGGGAAAAATCGGGAAGGAAAAGGGAGGGAAAAGGGAGGAAGAAAGGGGGAAATGGAAAGAAATGGGATGGGAAAAGGGGCGGGAAATGAATGGGAAAGGGAAGGGAAAGGGGATGGGAAATGGGGGGAAAAGGGATGGGAAATGGGGAAATGTAGGGGGGAAAGGAGGATTTTTTTTCCCAGGAAGGGAGAAATGGATGGGAAAAGGGGCGGGAAATGAATGGGAAAGGGATGGGGAAAAGGGATGGGAAATGGGGGGAAAGGGAGGGAAAAGGGATCCGGGGAGGGATGGGAAAGGGATGGAAAAACGAATGGAAAAGGGAGCGGGAAAAGGGAGGGGAAAGGGGAAATGTAGGGAGGGAAAAGGGAGGGAAAAAGGGATGGGGAAAGGGGAAATTGGGAAGGAGGAAAAGGAGGAAAAAAGAATTGGAAAGGGAGGGGGGAAAGGAGGGAAAGAATGGAAATGGGAGGGAAAAGGGACGGGAAAGGGAGGAGGGAAAGGGGAAAGGGATGGGGAAAGGGAGGGAAATTTGGAATTTGGGGAATTTTGGGGAATTTTGGGGAATTTTGGAGGATTTTTGGGGGATTTTGTTGGAATTTTTTTGGGATTTTTGGGGGATTTTTGGGGATTTTTGGAGGAATTTTTGGGCAATTTTGGGGAGATTTTTGGGGAATTTTTGGGGGGGAATTTTGGGGATTTGGGGGATTTTTGGGAATTTTAGGATTTTGGGGAATTTTTGGGGATTTTAGAGGAATTTTGGGAGGATTTTTTTTTAGAGGAATTTTGGGGATTTTCCAGGATTTTTTTTTAGAGGTTTGGGGGAGATTTCCAAACAATTTTGGGGGCATTTTTTTTTGGGGGATTTTTTTTCCAGGATTTTTAGGGGATTTTTTTTTTTTTTTTTTTTTTTTTTAGGATTTTTGGGGGATTTTTCAGGATTTTGGGAATTTTGGGGATTTTTTTAAAGATTTTTTTTGGGATTTTTAGATTTTTTTTTTTGGGGAATTTTTAAATTTTGGGGATTTTTTTGGATTTTTTTTTTTGGGGCAAGAAGAATTTTGGGGATTTTTGGGAGAATTTTTAAAGGCAATTTTGGGAGATTTTGGGGGCAATTTTGGGCAAATTTGGGATTTTTTGGGGATTTTGGGAGATTTTTTGGGGAGATTTTTTTTCCAGGATTTTTCAGATTTTTCCAGGGCAATTTTGGGAATTTTTGGAGAATTTTTGAGGATTTTCCAGGATTTTGGGGGATTTTTGGGGATTTTTCTGAGATTTTTGGGGTTTTGGGGATTTTTTTTGGGGGGAAATTTTTAGGGGGATTTTTCCAGGATTTTTGGGGGATTTTTGGGGATTTTGAATTTTGGGATTTTTCCAATTTTGGGGGATTTTTTAGGATTTTTTTTGGGGGGATTTTGGGAGATTTTGGGGATTTTTGGGAGAATTTCAGGATTTTTGGGGGTTTTCCCAGTTTTTGGGTTTTTGGGATTTTTTTCCCAGCAGCAGCACCAGGAGCAGAAGGCAGAGGGAGCAAATCCCCATGGAGCGGCCGGGCAAAGCTGCTGGGAATAATTAATGAATAATTAATGAGGGTTATGTAATTAGCCAATGAGTAATTACATAATGCAATCTCACACAGCAAAACCAAAGGTCCTCATCATGAATTAATTCCATTTATCAAATGCAAATTAATTATTAATTTAATGTATTCCGAAAAAGACGTGAGTAATTAATTATAATTAAAAATAAAAAAATTAATATATAATTAAAAATATAAAAATAATGAAGATAAATACAGCAATAATTGCACTCATAATTACACTGGATTTTAATTAAACTAAATAAATAATTAAGCTAAATTGATTAATTACACCAGTAATTAAATAAGCAATCAGTTTTATTATATAAAACCAGAGTGATCATTGATTAATTACATTAATAACTTTTAGCTTATAAAAATAAATGCAATAATTAATTAATTTAATATAATTAAAATCAATGTCATGATAATAAGAAATTCAAGATATTAGTAATAAATAAAATATAAATTAATTTAAATAGAATATAAATTATTTTAATAAATATTAAAATAAAGACACTAATAATTAAATATATTAAAAACATGAAATAATTAATTAATTTAATATATTAAATAAACATATTAATAATTGCTTGATTTTATATTATTTTATAAATTAATGAACTTATTTGCATTAAAAGAAATTCATTAATTGATTAATTGAATATATTGAAAATAAACACATTCATAACTAATTACTTTAATATATTTAAAATCCATCTAGTAATAATTAACTAATTAATTAATTATTAATCACTATTAATTAACTGAATAAATTAAAAAGAAATGCATTAATAACTAATTAACACAAGACATTAAAACAAATACATCATCATGAATTAATGGAGCCTATTAAAATAAAGATATTAATTGGGAACTATTTAATGCATTAATTAATTAATTAATTGATTAATTAATTAATTAATTTCCCCCTCCTGGGAGCTTTTCTGGGATTTTTCCAGCATTTTCTTAGGAATTTTCCAGGATTTTTTCCAGGAATTTTCCAGGATTTTTTTTAGGATTTTTCAAGGATTTTTCCAGGATTTTTTCCAGGTTTTTCCCAGAGTTTTAAAGGATTTTTCCAGGATTTTTTTTAGGATTTTTTAGGATTTTTAAAGGATTTTTCCAGGATTTTTCCAGGATTTTTCCAGGATTTTTTTAGGATTTTTAAAGGATTTTTTTAGGATTTTTAAAGGATTTTTCCAGGATTTTTCCAGGATTTTTCCAGGATTTTTCCAGGATTTTTCCAGGATTTTCCCCAGGTTTTTCCCAGAGTTTTAAAGGATTTTTCCAGGATTTTTTGGGATTTTTTTCCCAGGATTTTCCCCAGATATTTTTCGGTTTTTCCCAGGATTTTTCCAGGATTTTTCCCAGGATTTTTCCAGAATTTTCCCAGGATTTTCCCAGGATTTTTCCAGGATTTTTTCCAGGATTTTCCCCAGGTTTTTCCCAGAGTTTTAAAGGATTTTTCCAGGATTTTTGGGGATTTTTTTCCAGGATTTTCCCCAGATATTTTTCGGTTTTTCCCAGGATTTTTCCAGGATTTTTCCAGAATTTTCCCAGGATTTGTTTTCCAGGATTTTTCCAGGATTTTTCCAGGATTTTTCCAGGATTTTCCCCAGGTTTTTCCCAGAGTTTTAAAGGATTTTCCCAGGATTTTTGGGGATTTTTTCCCAGGGTTTTCCCAGGGTTTTTCCAGGATTTTTCCAGGATTTTCCCCGGATTTTTGGGGATTTTTCCAGGGGTTTTTTTTAGGATTTTCCCCGGATTTTTGGGATTTTTGGGGATTTTTCCAGGGGGTTTTTTTAGGATTTTCCTCAGATTTTTTGGGGATTTTTTGGGATTTTCCCAGGGTTTTTTAGGATTTTTAGGATTTTCCCCGGATTTTTGGATTTTTTGGGGATTTTTTTTTTTAGGATTTTTCCTGGATTTTTTTTTTTTTTTTTTTCCAGGTTTTTTTTTTCCCCGGATTTTTTGGGATTTTTCCAGGGGTTTTTTTTAGGATTTTCCTCAGATTTTTTGGGGATTTTTTGGGATTTTCCCAGGGGTTTTTTTTAGGATTTTCCCCGGATTTTTTGGGATTTTTCCAGGATTTTTTTAGGATTTTCCCCGGATTTTTTGGGATTTTTGGGGATTTTTCCAGGATTTTTTCTGGATTTTCCCTGGATTTTTTGGGATTTTCCCCGGATTTTTTGGGATTTTCCCAGGGTTTTTTTTAGGATTTTCCCCGGATTTTTGGGGATTTTTTGGGATTTTCCCAGGAGTTTTTTTTTAGGATTTTCCCCAGATTTTTTGGGATTTTTTGGGATTTTCCCAGGGATTTTTTAGGATTTTCCCAGGACATTTTTGGGATTTTCCCAGGGATTTTTTTTAGGATTTTCCCCGGATTTTTTGGGGATTTTTTGGGATTTTTCCAGGATTTTTTCTGGATTTTCCCTGGATTTTTTGGGATTTTTCCAGGTTTTTTTTTTTAGGATTTTCCCCGGATTTTTTGGGATTTTTTGGGATTTTCCCAGGGGTTTTTTTTAGGATTTTCCCAGGATTTTTTGGATTTTTAAGGATTTTTTGGGATTTTTCCAGGGTTTTTTTTTTAGGATTTTCCCCGGATTTTTGGGGATTTTTTGGGATTTTTCCAGGATTTTTTCTGGATTTTTCCTGGATTTTTTGGGATTTTTCCAGGATTTTTTTTTAGGATTCCCGGGGTTTTTTTGGGATTTTTTGGGGATTTTCCCAGGGTTTTTTTAGGATTTTCCCCGGATTTTTGGGGATTTTTTGGGATTTTTCAGGGGTTTTTTTTAGGATTTTCCCCAGATTTTTTGGGATTTTTTGGGATTTTCCCAGGGTTTTTTTTAGGATTTTCCCCAGATTTTTTTGGGATTTTTTGGGATTTTTCCAGGGTTTTTTTTAGGATTTTCCCCGGATTTTTTGGGATTTTTTGGGATTTTCCCAGGGGTTTTTTTTAGGATTTTCCCCGGATTTTTGGGATTTTTGGGATTTTTCCAGGTATTTTTTTAGGATTTTCCCCAGATTTTTTGGGGTTTTTTGGGGATTTTCCCAGGGTTTTTTTTTTAGGATTTTCCCCGGATTTTTGGGATTTTTGGGTTTTTTTGGGATTTTTGGGATTTTTTTTCCAGGGGTTTTCCCAGGATTTTTTTTCCCGGATTTTTTGGGATTTTTTTTTGATTTTCCCAGGGGTTTTTTAGGATTTTCCCCGGATTTTTTGGGATTTTTCCAGGGGTTTTTTTTAGGATTTTCCTCAGATTTTTTGGGGTTTTTTGGGATTTTTTCAGGGATTTTTTTTAGGATTTTCCCCGGATTTTTTGGGATTTTCCCAGGGTTTTTTTTCCCCAGATTTTTTGGGATTTTTGGGGGATTTTTCCAGGGTTTTTTTAGGATTTTCCCCGGATTTTTTGGGATTTTTCCAGGGATTTTTTTTAGGATTTTCCCCGGATTTTTTGGGATTTTTCCAGGGATTTTCCAGGATTTTCTCCAGACTTTTTGGGGGAATTTTTTCCTGATTTTTCCCCCCCCCCTGGGATTTTTTAAAGATGATTTCCAGGATTATTTTTACCATTTTTTAAGGAATTTTGGGTCCATTTTTCCAGGGTTTCTCCAGGATTTTTTGGGATTTTTCCAGGATTTTTCCCTGCTATTTTTAGGGTTTTTTTCCAGGGTTTTTCAAGGATTTTTCCAGGATTTTTCCCGGGGGTTTTCCAGGATTTTTTGGGAGGCAGGCAGGGGAATTTTCACAGATTTTTTTGGAATTTTCCAGGAGTTTTCCAGGATTTTTTTAGGATTTTCCCAGGACATTTTTAGGATTTTTCCAGGACTTTTTTGGGGTTTTTTAGGGATTTTTCCAGGATTTTTCTGGGGTTTTGGGTTTTTTTTTCCCAGGATTTTTCCCAGATTTTTTTAGGATTTTTCCTGAGTTTTTCCAGGGTTTTTTTGGGATTTTCTTGGAATTTTCCAGGGGTTTTCCAGGATTTTTTCCAGGATTTTTTAACCATTTTTGGGGAGATTTTCCCAGGATTTTTCTAGGATTTTCCCAAGACATTTTTAGGATTTTTCCCGGATTTTTGGGGTTTTTTTTAGGGATTTTCCGGGATTTTTCTGGGGTTTTTTTCCAGGAATTTTCCCAGATATTTTTAGGATTTTTCCTGAGTTTTTCCAGGGTTTTTTTGGGATTTTCTTGGAATTTTCCAGGGGTTTTCCAGGATTTTTTCCAGGATTTTTTAACCATTTTTGGGGAGATTTTCCCAGGATTTTTCTAGGATTTTCCCAAGACATTTTTAGGATTTTTCCAGGACTTTTGGGGGTTTTTTAGGGATTTTTCCAGGATTTTTCTGGGGGTTTGGGGGTTTTTTTCCCAGGATTTTTCCCAGATATTTTTAGGAATTTCCCTGAGTTTTTCCAGGGTTTTCTGGGGATTTTCTCGGAATTTTCCAGGATTTTTCCAGGATTTTCCCAGGATTTTTTTTAGGATTTTTCCAGGATTTTTTAACCATTTTTGGAAGATTTTCCCAGGATTTTTGGGGGAGTTTTCCAGGATTTTTTTAGGATTTTCCCAGGACATTTTTAGGATTTTTCCAGGATTTTTCTGGGATTTTCCCAGGATTTTCTTTTTTTTTTCTCGTTTTTTTTGGGATTTTTTTCTTTTCTTTATTTTTTTATTTTTTTACTTTTCCCGGATTTTTGGGGGGATTTTCTCTCTTTTTCTTCCTTTATTTCTTTATTTTTCCCGGGTTTTTGGGGGATTTTCCCGGATTTTTCTGGGATTTTTCCCGGTTTTTTTGGGATCTTTTCTCTCTTTTTCTTCCTTTATTTTTTTATTTTTCCTGGATTTTTGGAGGATTTTTGTTGGAATTTTTCCCAGGAATTTTTTTGTTTTTTTTCCCGGATTTCCTGGGATTTTTCCCGGATTTTTTTTTTTTTTTTAAACTTTTCCCATTTAATTTTTTATTAATTATTATTTTTAGGGTTTTTCTAAATTTTTTATTTTTCCCTGATTATTGAATTTTTTTCCCCATTTTTTCCAGCATTTTTCCCAGATTTTTTTCCTCTTTTCCCTGTTTTTTTCCCGGATTTTCCTGGTTTTTTCCCGGATTTTTTGAGGATTTTTGTTTTTTTCCGGATTTTTTTTTTTTTCCCCTTTTTCCTTCCTCCCCCCCTCCCCTTTTTCCCGACAAAACCCCAAAAAAATCTCCCAAAAAAAAACCCCGCGGGAATTCCCAGAATTTTAATTTTTTGGGAGAATTTTTCCCTCCAACTCCAACCAAACTTTTCCCTCCCCACCCCAAAAAAAAAAAAAAAAAAAAAAAAAAAAAAAAAAAATCCCCAAAAATTTTGGCGCGAAATACGGGAAGATGGAGGGGGGTGGGGACGGCATTTTTGGCGGGAAAATCGCGGTTTTGGCGCGAAAAACCCGCGGGAGTTCCTTACCTGGCACAGGGAGAAATTCCCGGAGCGCTGGGGACAGCGGGGTGGGAAAGGGGGCGGGGCTTAGCGACAGGGGGCGGGGCTTAAAGGAATGGGCGGGGCTTGTGGAAGGAGCGGGGGTTGGGGAATGGGCGGGGGTGAGGAGGGGCGGGGCTTCTGGAGTGGGCGGGGCTTAGGGAGAGGCGGGGCTTGGGTGGGCGGGGCTTAAGGGGCGGGACTGGGTGGGCGTGGCTTGGGGAATGGGCGGGGTTTGGGGAATGGGTCGCGCTTGGTGGAAGGGGCGGGGCTTAAAGGAGGGGCGGGGCTTAGGGAGAAGGCGGGGCTCAGAGAAGGGGCGGGGCTTCGGAAAAGGGGCGGGGCCACGGAGGGGAGCGGGGAAAGGGAATTTTTGGGGGAAAATGGGAAATTTTGGGGGAAAATTGGGATTTTTTGGGGAAAAGGGAATTTTTAGGGGAAAATTGGGATTTTTGGGGGGAAAAAATGGGGATTTGGGGATTTTTGCAGGATACAAAAGGAATTTGGGGGGAAAAATACGGAATTTTGAGGGGGATTTTGGGGAGAAAAAAGGGAATTTTTAGGGGAAAAATGAAATTTTGGGGGGAAATGGGAATTTGGGGGGATTTTGGGGGGCTAAAAAGGGAATTTTGGGAGGAAAAGGGATTTTTTGGCAATTTTTGAGGGGGTAAAGGGGAAATTTTGGAGAAAAATTAGGGAAAAAAATGAGGTTTTTTTGGGGAAAATGAGATTTTTGGAGGAAAAAAGGGATTTTGGGGTTTGGGGAAAGGGAACTTTGGGGGTTTGGGGGGAAAATGGGAATTTTGGGGTGAAAAATAGGATTTAATGGGAAAAAATTGGGATCGTGAGGGGTAAAATTGGGAATTTGGGGGAATTTCTTGGGGAAATAAAAAAGATTTTAGGGGAAAATGGGAATTTGGGGGGGAAAGGAGTTTTCGGTTTTGGGGGCAAATGGGGTTTTTGAGGGATTTTTTGGGGGGAAAATGGGAATTTTGGGGAAATCAGGAATTTGGGGGGATTTATTGGGTAAAACTGGGATTTGGGGGGGAAAAGGATTTGGGGATTTTGGGGGGAAAATGGGAATTTTTGGGGATGGGGAGAGGGAAAAGGGGGCGGAAAAAGTTGGGGTTTGGGATTTGGGGGATTTTCGGGATTTTTGGATTTGAGGGAGTTGGGATTTGGGGGATTTGGGGGGTTTGGGGTTTTTGGGGGTTTGGGGTTTGGGATCTTTGGAATTTTGGGGGTTTGGGGTTGACATTTTCAGGATTTGGGGTTTTTGGGGTTTTTGGGATTTTGGGGGTTTGGGTTCCTTGGGATTGAGGGATTTTGGGATTTGGGAATTTGGGATTTTTGGGCTATTTGAGGTTTTGGTGATTTGGGGATTTGGGGGGATTTGGGGGGGATTTGGGATTTTTGGGATTTAGGGTTTGGGATTTGGGATTCATGGGATATTTTGGGGTCCAGGCTTTGGGATTTGGGGGGGATTTTTGGGATTTTGGGGATTTGGAGTTTGAGGCTTTGGGGATTTTTGGGGTTTGTGGTTTGGGGTTTAGGATTTTTAGGATTTGGGGTTTTCAAGATTTTGGGGATATTTGGGGGTTTGGGGATCTTTGGGATTTTGGGGGTTTGGGATTTGGGACTTTGGGATCGTTGGAGTATTTTGGATTTGGGGATTTGGGGTCTGAGGTTTGAGCTTTTTGGCATTTTCGGCATTTCTGGGGTTTGGGATTTGGGATTTTTGGGATTTTGGGGATTTGGGATTTTTTGGTGTTTCGGATCTTTGGGATTTTGGGATTTGGGATTTTTGGGATCCGAATGGGGAAACCGAGACCCGGAAGGGGTCGAGGCTGCGGGGGTCAATCCAAACCTTAGGAATTTCCCAAATCCCATTTAGACCCCCAAAAACACAACTGGGATCCCAAAAACCCCTCCTTGACCTCCCCCCAAAATATCCAAATTCAGCCCCCAAAAATCCCATTTGGACGCCAAAAATTCCCCTTGGAACCCCTAAAATTCTTCAGTGACCCCAAAAATCCCATTGGGACCCCAAAATTCCTTTTGCGACCCCAAAAATCCCATTCGGAAACGGGGGAGGGGGCGTGGCTTGGGCCGGTGATGTTCCCTACAGGAGGGGCGTGGCTTCCGTGAGGGGCGTGGCTTCGGCGAGCGTTGTGGCCTATGGGAGAGGCGTGGCTTAGGCGTTCTCTGTGGGCGTGGCTACACCCACGGGGGCGTTGTGGCCTAAACTGGGCCAAAGTTCGAGGCCGCGGGTTCGAGTCCCGGCTCCGGTGGCGGCCATGGCGCGGCGGATCGTGCTCTTCGACCTCGGCGTTCTGCTCAAGCCGGGCCTGCCGCACTTCCTGAGCGCCTGCGAGCGCGACTGGGGCCTGCCCAGGTAGGCCCGGCTCGGTTGGGCTCGGTTGGGCTCGGTTCGGGCTCCGTTTGGGCTCGGTTTGGGAAAGCCGCGCCTGGCACGGCCGAAGGCGCCCGCCCGCGTATTAATACGGGGCAGCGCTGGGCGAGTCCCATGGAATCAACGCGAGAATTTTGTGGTTGGCGGAGCCGCCCGAGTGGGATTTGAGTTTAGGAAGTTTGGGATTTTGGGGGTTTGGGGGTTTTGGGATTTTTGGGATTTGGGGTTTTTTGGGATTTGAGATTTGGGGAATTTGGGATTATTGGAATTTGGGGTTTGGGGAGTTGGAATTTTGGGGATTTTTGGACTATTTGGGGTTTTGGGGATTTCGGGGGGGGGTGGGATTTGGGGGTTTATAGGGATTTGGGGTTTAGGATTTGGGATTTTGGGATTTTGGGGATTTTTTGAGGTTTTTCAGGATTTGGGGATTTTGGAATTTATGATTCGGGGTTTGGGATTTTTGGGATTTGGGGGGTTTGTGATTTGGTTTTTGGGATTTTTTTTGGGAGGGGGTCGGGATTTGGGGTTTGAGATCTGGGGTCTGGGATTTGGGGTTTTTGGGATTTGAGATTTGGGATTTTGGATTGGGGATTTGGGATTGGGGGGGTTTTGGGATTTGGGGTTTCGGCTTTGGGATTTGGAGTTTTTGGAATTTGGGGTTTGGGGTTTTTGGGGCTTGGGGTTTTTGGGGTTTGGATTTTTTGGGATTTGGGGTTTTGAATTTTGGGGTTTGAGATTTGGGATTTGGGGGATTTGGGGTTTGGGATTTTTGGGATTTGGTGGTTTTGGGGTTTCAGATCTGGGATTTGGGATTTGGGGATCTGGGGTTTGGGGTTCAGGGTCTGGGATCGGGATTAGGATTTGGGGTTTCACATGAGGGATTTGGGATCTTTGGAATTGTCACTTTGGGGGTTTTGGGGTTTTGGGCTTGGGATTTGGGGTTTGGGGGTTTTGGCATATGGGATTTGGGATTTTTGGAATTGGGTTTGGGATTTAGGATTTGGGGTTTGGCATTTGGGGTTTTTGGGATCCGGGATTTGGGGTTTCACATGTGGGGTCTGAGGATTTGGGGTTCGGAATTTGGGATTTGGGGTCAGGATTAGCATTTGGGATTTGGGATTTGGGGTCAGGATTAGCTTTTGGGATTTGGGATTTGGGGTCAGGGTTAGCTTTTGGGATTTGGGATTTGGGGTCAGGGTTAGCTTTTGGGATTTGGGGTTTGGGGTCAGGGTTAGCTTTTGGGATTTGGGGTTTGGGATTTGGCGTTTTTTAAGATTTGAGATTTGGGATTCTGGATTGGGGGTTTGGGATTTTGAGTTTTGGGGTTTTTTGGGGATCTGATTTGGGGTTTGGGGCTTGGAGGTTTTTTTGGGATCTGATTTGGGGTTTTTATGGGATCTGAGCTTTGGGGTTTTTATGGGGTCTGATTTGGGGTTTGGGGTTTTTTATGGGACCTGAGCTTTGGGATTTGGGGTTTTTTTTTGCGATTTGAGATTTGGGATTTTTATGGGCTCTGATTTGGGGTTTTATGGGATCTGATTTGGAGTTTTTATGGGATCAGATATTTGGGATTTGGGGTTTTTTGGGGATCTGATTTGGGATTTGGGGTTTGGAGGTTTTTTTGGGATCTGACCTTTGGGGTTTTTGTGATCTGAGCTTTGGTTTGGATTTTTATGGGCTCTGATTTGGGGTTTTTGGGCCCTGACCTTTGGGGTTTGGGGTTTTTGGGCTCTGATTTGGGGTTTTTGGGTTCTGACCTTTGGGGTTTTTATGAGTTCTGAGATTTGGGATTTGGGATTTTTTGGGGATCCGAGCTTTGGGGTTTGGGGTTTTTGGACCTTTGGGGTTTTTGGGCTCTGGGGTTTTTATAGGATTTTGGGGATTTGGGGTTTTGGGTTTGGGGTTTTTGGGATCTGATTTTGGGGTTTTGGGGACCTTTTTTGGGGATCTGATTTGGGGTTTTGGGGACCTTGGGGTTTTTTGGGTTCTGATTTGGGGGGGCTCTTTTGGGGTTTGGGGTTTTGGGTTCTGATTTGGGGTTTTTGGGCTCTGACCTTTGGGGTTTGGGGTTTTTGGGCCCTGACCTTTGGGGTTTTGGGCTCTTTTTGGGGTTTTGGGAGATTTGGGGTTTTTGGGGTTTTGGGACTAATTTGGGGTTTTGGGCCCTGACCTTTGGGGTTTTGGGTTCTGACCTTTGGGGTTTTTGGGCTCCTGAGGGGTTTTTCCTCTGACCTTTGGGGTTTTCCGGGGCTCTGATTTCCCAAAGCCCCAAATCCCTTTGGGGTTTGGGGTTTTGGGCTCAGCCTTTGGGGTTTTGGGATCCATTTGGGGTTTTTGGGCTCTGACCTTTGGGGTTTGGGGTTTTTGGGTTCTGATTTGGGGTTTTTGGGCTCTGACCTTTGGGGTTTGGGGTTTTTGGGCTCTGACCTTTGGGGTTTTTGGGCTCTGATTTGGGGTTTTTGGGCTCTGATTTGGGGTTTTTGGGCTCTGATTTGGGGTTTTTGGGATCCACCTTTGGGGTTTTTGGGCCCTGACCTTTGGGGTTTTTGGGCTCTGATTTGGGGTTTTTGGGCTCTGATTTGGGGTTTTTGGGATCAACCTTTGGGATTTGGGATCCACCCCTGGGTTTGGGATCGACCTTTGGGGATTTGGGATCAACCTTGGGGATTTGAGATCCACTCTGGGATTTGGGATCACCTGGGGTTTTTGGGCTCTGACCTTTGGGGTTTTGGGGTTTTTGGGCTCTGATTTGGGGTTTTTGGGTTCTGACCTTTGGGGTTTGGGGTTTTGGGGATCAAATTTTGGGGCTCTTCCATTTGGGATTTTTGGGTTCAAGATTTGGGGTTTTT
The DNA here is from genome assembly GCA_024865655.1 of Emberiza elegans. Lineage (NCBI taxonomy): Eukaryota > Metazoa > Chordata > Aves > Passeriformes > Fringillidae > Emberiza > Emberiza elegans. Next base: position 1,740,956 of record JALJVW010000102.1, read on the forward strand.
TTCCATTGGGAATTTTGGGGAATTTTGGGGTTTTTTCCAACCTTTGGGGTTTTTCCTCAAATTTTGGGGTTTTTCCAACCTGAATTTCCAAGATTTCCTGGGTTTTTGGGGTTTGGGGTTTTTTTCCCAGATTTTGGGGCTTTTCCAATTGGGAATTTCCTGGAATTCTGGGTTTTTTCCAACCAGGAATTTCCTGGAATTTTGGGCCTTTTCCAACTGGGATTTTTCTGGAATTTTGGGCCTTTTCCAACTGGGATTTTTCTGGAATTTTGGGGCTTTTCCAACCTGGATTTTTTTTCTCAAATTTTGGGGATTTTCCAACCTGGAATTTCCCAAATTTTGGGGCTCTTCAAACCAGGAATTTCCAAGATTTGGGGTTTTTTTCCTGACCTTGGGATTTTCCCAGATTTTGGGGTTTTCCAACTTTGGGAATTTTGGAATTGACCTTTGGGGTTTTTTCCAACCAGGAATTTTGGGAATTTTGGGGTTTTTCCACCTTTGGGGTTTTTTCTGAATTTTGGGGTTTTTTTCAACCTTGGATTTTTTGGGCTCAAATTTTGGGGATTTTCCAACCTGGAATTTCCCAAATTTTGGGGCTCTTCAAACCAGGAATTTCCAAGATTTCTGAGCTTTTCCAACTGGGATTTTCCCAGATTTTGGGCCTTTTCCAACCAGGAATTTCCCAAATTTTGGGCCTTTTCCAACCTGGAATTTCCCAAATTTTGAGGCTCTTCCAACCAGGAATTTCCAAGATTTCCGAGCTTTTCCAACCAGGAATTTCTCTGGAATTTTGGGGCTTTGCTCACTGGGATCTTTCCCAGATTTTGGTGTTTTTCCACCCGAGAATTTCCCACATTTTGGGTTTTTTCCAACCAGGAATTTCCTGGATGTTGGGGTGGTTTTCCCCCCCAAATTTCCCAGAATTTTGGGTCTTTTCCAACTGGGAATTTCCTGAAATTTTGTGGCTTTTCCATCCGGGAATTTCCCAACTTTGGGGGCTTTTCCAAGCAGAATTTTCCCTGGATTTTGAGGATTTTCGAACTGGGATTTTCCCAGATTTTGTGGCTTTTCCAACTGGGAATTTCCCCGATTTGGGGGATTTCCACCCGGGAATTTCCCAAATTTTGGGGCTCTTCCAACCAGGAATTTCCAAGATTTCTGAGCTTTTCCAACTGGGAATTTCCCAGATTTTGGGGTTTTTTTTCCAACCAGGAATTTCCAAGATTTCCAAGCTTTTCCAACTGGGAATTTCCCAAATTTTGGGCCTTTTCCAACCAGGAATTTCCTGGAATTTTGGGGCTTTTCCAACCTGGAATTTTCCAGATTTTGGGGCCTTTCCATCCAGAATTTTTCCCAGAATTTGGGGCTTTTCCAACTGTGAATTTCACAAGTTTTGGAACTTTTCTTACTGGGATTTTCCCCCAGATTTTGGAGCTTTTCCAACTGGAATGTCTCTGGAATTTTGGGACTTTTCCAACCAGGAATTTCCCGGAATTTTGGAGCTTTTCCATCTGGAATTTCTCTGGAATTTGGGAGCTTTGCCTACTGGGATTTTTTCCCAAATTTTGCAGCTTTTTCAGCCTGGGGTTTTTCCCAAATTTTGGGGTTTTTCCAGCCAAGATTATCCCAGATTTTGGGCCTTTTCCAACTGGGATTTCCCTGGAATTTTGGAGCTTTTCCAACTGGGATTTCTGTGGAATTGTGGGGCTTTTCCAACCAGGAAATTCCTGGAATTCTGGGGCTTTTTCAACAGCAATGTTCCCCAAAGGTTGGGACTGGGATTTCTCTGGAATTCTGGAGCTTTTCCACCCTGGAATTTCCCAGATTTTGGAGCTTTTCCAACCAGGATTTCTCCCGAATTTTGACGCTTTTCCAACTGGGAATTTCCCAAATTTTGGGGCTCTTCCAACCAGGAATTTCCTGGATTTCTGAGCTTTTCCACCTTGGAATTTCCCAGATTTTGGGGTTTTTTCCAACCGTGAATTTCCCACATTTCTGAGCTTTTCCACCCGAGATTTTGGGTGGTTTTTTCCCCGGAATTTCCAGGAATTCCCTGATTTTTCCCGGTTTTCCCCCCCAATGCAGCTGCTGGAGGAGCTGGACGCTCTGTGCCGCGCGCGGCTGCGCTCCCATGGAGAATTTCCCAAATTTTGGGACTTTTCTAACCAAGAATTTCCTGGATTTTGGGACTTTTCCAACCAGGAATTTCCCAGAATTTTGGAGCTTTTCCAACCAGGAATTTCCTGGATTTTGGGACTTTTCCAATGGGGATTTCTCCTGAATTTTGGGGATTTCTTGAATTTTGGAGCTTTTCCAAGTGGAATGTCTCTGGAATTTTGGGGCTTTTCCCACTGAGATTTCCCCCATAGTTTAGTGCTTTTCCACCCGACAACTTTCCAGATTTTGGGGTTTTTTCCCCCGGAATTTCTGGGAATTCCCTGATTTTTCCCATTTTTCCGCCCCCAATGCAGCTGCTGGAGGAGCTGCACGCTCTGTGCCGCGCCCGGCTGCGCTCCCGGGGGGAATTTCCCAGATTTTGGGTTTTTTCCCCCCAGAATTCCAGGAATTCCCTGATTTTTCCCGTTTTCCCGCCCCCAATGCAGCTGCTGGAGGAGCTGGACGCTCTGTGCCGTGCCCGGCTGCGCTCCCATGGGGAATTTCCCAGATTTTGGGTTTTTCCTGGAATTTCTGGGAATTCCCTGATTTTTTCCCCAATGCAGCTGCTGGAACCTGGGGAATCTTTGCCGGTGGCTCCCAGGGGAATGTTGGGAATGGGTGTCCCGAATGTTCGGGAGCTGGCGGCCGCCTCGGAATTGCTGGGGGGCGTGGCTTGGAATTGTGGGAATGGTGGGAATGGAATGTTGGGAATGTTGGGTTGGGAATGATGAGAGTGGAATATTGGGAATGGTGGGAATGGTGGGTCTGGAACCTTGGGAATGTTTGGTCTGGAGAGGTGGGAGTGTTGGGAATGGTGGGAATGGAGGGAATTGGATGTTGGGATGGCGAGTCCAAAACGGTGGGAATGGAATGGTGGGAATGGTGGGATGGAGAGTCTGGAACGTTGGGGTGGTGGCAGTGGAATGGCGGGAATGGTGGGAATGGAACGTTGGGAATGGTGGGTTGGTGGGTCTGGAGTGTTGGGAATGTTGGGTCAGGAATGTTGAGAATGTTGGGTTGGGAATGTTGGGAATGGTGGGTCGGGAGTGGTGGGAATGGTGGGTCTGGAACCTTGGGAATGTTGGGATGGTGGGAATAGAATGTTGGAAATGATGGGGGCAGAATGGTGGGAATGGAATGTTGGGAATGTTGGCTTGGTGGGTCTGGAGTGTTGGGAATGTTGGGTTGGGAATGTTGGGTTGGGAATGGTGGGAATGTTGGGAATGGGACCTTGGGAATGTTGGGATGGTGGGCATGGAACGGTGGGAGTGGTGGGAATGTTTGGCCTGGAATGTTGGGGACATTGGGACAGTGAATGTGGAATGTTGGGAATGGTGGGAGTGGCAGGAATGCTGAGATCCTGGGAATGGTGGGAATGTTGGGAATGGTGGGAATGGAATGTTGGGAATGGTGGGTCCAGAATACTGGGAACAGTGGGAATGGAATGGGGTGAATGGTGGGTCTGGAACGTTGGGAATGTTGAGATGGCAGGTCCTGAATGTTTGGAATGGTGGGTTGGGAATGGTGGGAATGGGATGATGGGAATGTTGGGAATGGGACCTTGGGAATGTTGGGATGGAATGGGGAATGTTGGGAATGGCGGCTGCTGAGAGCGGCCACCCAGCTCCAGGAGCACGGTGGGGGCATCCCGGGAATTCCAGGAGTCATGGGATTGGTGGGAGTGGTGGGAGGGGACGGGGATGGAATGATGGGAATGGTGAGCCCAGAATGTTGGGAATGTTGGGTTTGGAATACTGGGAATGGTGAGTCTGGAATGTTGGGATGATGGGTCTGGAATGTTGGGAGTGTTGGGAATGGAATGGTGGGAATGGTGGGATGGAGAGTCTGGAACGTTGGGATGGTGGCAGTGGAATGACGGGAATGGTGGGAATGGAATGTTGGGAATGGTGGGTCAGGAATGTTGGGAATGGCAGAAATGGAAAGTTGGGAATGTTGAGATGGTGAGTCCGAAATGTTGGGGATGGTGGGTCCAGAATGTTGGGAATGTTGGGAATGGTTGGAATGGAATGTTGGGAATGTTGGCTCCAGAATGGTGGGAATGGAACTTTGGGAATGTTTGGTCGGGAATGGTGGGAATGTTGGAGATGTTTGGGGAATGTTGGGATGTTGGGTTTGGAATGTTGGGAATGTTGGGAATGGAATGTTGGGAATGTTGGGTTTGGAATGTTGGGAATGGTGGGAATGGTGGGAATGGAATGGTGGGAATGGGGAATGTTGGGAATGGTGGGTCCAGAACGTTGGGAATGTTGGGAATGGAATGTTGGGAATGGTGGCTCCAGAATGGTGGGAATGGAATGGTGGGAAGGGTTGGAATGTTGGGAACGGAATGTTGGGAGCGGAATGTTGGGAATGTTGGCTCCAGAATGGTGGGAATGGGATGGTGAGAACGCTGGGAATGTTGGGAATGGAATGTTGGGAATGTTGGGAACGGTGGCTCCAGAATGTTGGGAACGGAATGTTGGGAATGTTGGGAATGGTGGCTCCAGAACACTGGGAATGTTGGGAGCGGAATGTTGGGAGCAGGATGTTGGGAATGTTGGGAATGGTGGCTCCAGAATGTTGGGAGCGGAACGTTGGGAGCGGAATGTTGGGAACGGGATGTTGGGAGTGGAATGTTGGGAAGGGTTGGAATGTTGGGAGTGGAATGTTGGGAGCGGAATGTTGGGAATGTTGGGAATGGAATGTTGGGAATGGAATGTTGGGAAGGGTTGGAATGTTGGGAGCGGAATGTTGGGAGTGGAATGTTGGGAAGGGTTGGAATGTTGGGAGCGGAATGTTGGGAATGTTGGCTCCAGAATGGTGGGAATGGGATGATGGGAAGGGTTGGAACGTTGGGAGCGGGATGTTGGGAGCGGGATGTTGGGAAGGGTTGGAATGTTGGGAGCGGGATGTTGGGAGCGGGATGTTGGGAGCGGGATGTTGGGAGCGGAATGTTGGGAAGGGTTGGAATGTTGGGAGTGGAATGTTGGGAATGGTGGCTCCAGAACGTTGGGAGCGGAATGTTGGGTTGGAACGTTGGGAGCGCTGGAGCGGGAACGCCGCGCTTCCCGCCCGGGTGAGAATCCTGCCGAAGGGCGCCGGTCCCGCAGGATTGCAGCCGTGCGTCCTGGCCAAGGCGTGGGGCCCTGGGGCCTGACGGGCCTGGCCCCAGGAGGCCCGCGCCGCCCGGCCCCTGGGAACCGCCCCGAGACTGGGAGGGTCTCAGGGTCGGGAAGCCCCGGGAGATGCCACCACAATCCCCCAAAAATTGGGATTTTCCATGCCCCAAATCCTTGGATGTTGTGAGGGTTTTGAAGCCTTGGGAGATGCCACCACAATCCCCCAAAAAATTTGGGAATGGGGAGTTGGGAATCACCCGGAGCGTGGATGGTATTGGGGGTGGGAAGCCTTGGGAGATGCCACCACAATCCCCAAAAATTTGGGATTTTCCATGCCCCAAATCCTTGGATGTTGTGAGGGTTTTGAAGCCTTGGGAGATGCCACCACAATCCCCCAAAAATCTGGGAATGGGCAGTTGGGAATCTCCCGGAGCGTGGATGGTATCGGGGGTGGGAAACCATGGGAGATGCCACCACAATCCCCAAAAAATTTGGGATTTTCCATGCCCCAAATCCTTGGATGTTGTGAGGGTTTTGAAGCCTTGGGAGATGCCACCACAATCCCCCAAAATTTGGGATTTTCCATGCCCCAAATCTTTGGATGTTCCCAGGGATTTGAAACCTTGGGAGATGCCACCACAATCGCCCAAAAAATCTGGGAATGGGCAGTTGGGAATCGCCCGGAGCGTGGATGGTATTGGGGGTGGGAAGCCACGGGAGATGCCACCACAATCCCAAAAAAATTGGGATTTTCCATGCCCCAAATCTTTGGATGTTCTGAGGATTGGGAAGCCCCGGGAGATGCCACCACAATCCCCCAAAAATCTGGGAATGGGGAGTTGGGAATCTCCTGGAGCGTGGATGGTATCGGGGGTGGGAAACCATGGGAGATGCCACCACAATCCCCCAAAAATTGGGATTTTCCATGCCCCAAATCTTTGGATGTTCTGAGGATTGGGAAGCCTTGGGAGATGCCACCACAATCCCCAAAAATTGGGATTTTCCATCCCCCAGATCCTTGGATGTTCCCAGGGATTTGAAACCTCGGGAGATGCCACCACAATCCCCCAAAAAAATCTGGGAATGGGCAGTTGGGAATCTCCCAGAGCGGGGATGGTATTGGGGGTGGGAAGCCACGGGAGATGCCACCACAACCCCCCAAAAATTGGGATTTTCCATGCCCCAAATCCTTGGATGTTGTGAGGGTTTTGAAGCCTTGGGAGATGCCACCACAATCCCCCAAAAAATTTGGGAATGGGGAGTTGGGAAATGGATGGTATTGGGGTTGGGAGATGCCACCACAATCCCAAAAAAATTGGGATTTTCCATCCCCCAATCTTTGGATGTTCTGAGGATTGGGAAGCCCTGGGAGATGCCACCACAATCCCCCAAAAAATTGGGAATTTTCCATGCCCCGTGGATGGTATCGGGATGGGAAACCATGGGAGATGCCACCACAATCCCCAAAAATTTGGGATTTTCCATGCCCCAAATCCTTGGATGTTGCCACCACAATCCTTGGGAGATTTGGGACAATCCCCCAAAATTTGGGATTTTCCATGCCCCAAATATTTGGATGTTCCCAGGGATTTGAAACCTCGGGAGATGCCACCACAATCGCCAAAAAAAATCTGGGAATGGGGAGTTGGGAATTGCCCGGAGCGTGGATGGTATTGGGGGTGGGAAACCATGGGAGATGCCACCACAATCCCCCAAAATTTGGGATTTTCCATGCCCCAAATCTTTGGATGTTCCCAGGGATTTGAAGCCTTGGGAGATGCCACCACCATCCCAAAAAACCCCAGAAAATTTGGAATTGTCCATCCCCAAATCTTGGGATTTTCTGAGGATTGGGAAGCCTTGGGAGATGCCACCACAATCCCTGAAAAAAATCTGGGAATGGGGGATTTTCCAGCCCCACAAATCCATGGTTGAATCCTTGGATGTTTCCAGGATTAGGAGGCCCTGGGAGATGCCACCACCATCCCAAAAAACCCAGAAAATTTGGGATTTTCCATTCCCCAAATTCTTTGGGTGTTCCCAGGGATTTGAAGCCTTGGGAGATGCCACCACAATCCCCAAAAAATCTGGGAATGGGGGGGTGGGAATTGCCCAGAGCTTGGATGGTCTCAGGGTTAGGAAGCCACAGGAGATGCCACCACAATCCCAAAAAAAACCTGAAAAATTAGGAATTGTCCATCCCCCAGATCCTTGGATGTTCTCAGGGATGTGAAGCCCCGGGAGATGCCACCACCATCCCAAAAAAACCCAGAAAATCTGGAATTGTCCAATCCCCAAATCTTGGGATTTTCTGTGGGTTGGGAAGCCCTGGGAGATGCCACCACCATCCAAAAAACCCCAGAAAATTTGGAATTGTCCATCCCCAAATCTTGGGATTTTCTGAGGGATGCGAAGCCCTGGGAGATGCCACCACAATCCCCAAAAAACCCCAGAAAATTTGGAATTGTCCAATCCCACAAATTCTCGGATAAATCTTTGGATGTTCCCAGATTTGGAAGCCCCGGGAGATGCCACCACCATCCCAAAATTCCCAATTTTTTTGTTTTGTTTTGTTTTTCCAGGTGATTTTCCTGGATGAGGAGGAGGAGAGCGTGGCGCGGGCGCGGGAGCTGGACATGGCCGCGATCCTGGTGAGGGACACGGAGTCGGCCCTCAGGGACCTGCAGGAGATCACCGGGATCCAGGTACGGGAAAACCCCGGAATTCCAGGATCCGGTGGGATCCGGTGGGATCGGGTGGGACATTCCATGGGATTCCATGGATGGAGGTGATTCCGTGCTCGTGCCGCCGCAGGTGCCGGGCCCCAGATCCCTGATCCTGAATCCCAAAAATTCCCAGATCCTGAATCCCAAATCCCTGATCCTGAATCCCAAAAAATCCCAAATCCTGAATCCCAAAAAATTCCAAACCCCAAATTCCCAAAATCCCAAATCCCTGATCCCAAACCCCAGATCCCTGATCCCAAACCCCAGAAGTCCCAAGCCCCAAATCCCTGATCCTGAATCCCAAATCCCAAAAAATCCCAAATCCTGAATCCCAAAAAATTCCAAACCCCAAACCCAAAATCCCAAATCTCCAAAATCCCCAGAAGTCCCAAAACCCAAATCCGAGATCCCAAATCCCAAACCCCAATCCCTGATCCCTGCTCCCAAATCCCTGATCCCAAACCCCAAATCCCTCATCGTAAATCCCCAATCCCTGATCCCAAACCCCAGAAGTCCCAAACCCCAAATCCCTGATCCCAAATCCCCAAAATCCCAAATCCCTGATCCCAAACCCTGAATCCCGAAAAAACCCCAAAAACCCCAAACCCCCAAAATGCTGCTGTCCAAAATCCCAAATGCTGGGACAAAATCCCCAGAAGTCCCAAACCCCAAATCCGAGATCCCAAATCCCAAACCCCAAATCCCTGATCCCAAACCCCAAATCCCTGATCCCAAACCCCAAATCCCAAAAGTTCCAAACCCCAAATCCCCGATCCCAAATCCCAAACCCCAAAGTTCCAAACCCCAAATCCCTGATCCCTGATCCCAAATCCCAAATCCCCGATCCCAAATCCCAAACCCCAAAGTTCCAAACCCCAAATCCCTGATCCCAAATCCCAAATCCCCGATCCCAAATCCCAAACCCCAAAGTTCCAAACCCCAAATCCCTGATCCCTGATCCCAAATCCCTGATCCCAAACCCCTGATCCCAAACCCCTGATCCCAAATCCCAAACCCCAAAGTTCCAAACCCCAAATCCCTGATCCCTGATCCCAAATCCCAAATCCCTGATCCCAAATCCCTGATCCCAAACCCCAAATCCCCGATCTCTACCCCCAAATCCCTGATCCCTGATCCGAAATCCCAAACCCCAAAGTTCCAAACCCCAAATCCCCGATCCCTGATCCCAAAACCCCAAATCCCTGATCCCCGATCCTAAATCCCTGATCCCAAATCCCAAACCCCTGATCCCAAACCCCAAACCCCAGATCCCTGATCCCAAATCCCAAACCCCAAAGGGATCTGCCCAATCCCCTGATCCCTGGGAATGGCTGGGATCTTCTGGGAATGGCTGGGAGTGGCTGGGATCCAGTCTGGGATCGGCTGGAAATGGCTGGGATTGGCTGGGATCTACTGGGAATGAATGGGATCCCGTCTGGGATCTGCTGGGAATGGCTGGGATCCAGTCTGGGATCGGCTGGGAATGGCTGGGATCCAGTCTGGGATCTGCTGGGAATCCATGCTGGGAATGGCTGGGAATGGCTGGGAATCCAGTCTGGGATCTGCTGGGAATCCATGCTGGGAATGGCTGGGATCTTCTGGGATCTTCTGGGATTTGGGAATGGCTGGGATCTGCTGGGAATGGCTGGGAATCCAGGCTGGGATCTGCTGGGTACTGGGAATGGCTGGGATCTGGGAATCTGGGCTGGGGTCTTCTGGGAATCCAGGCTGGGATCCTGGGAATGGGTGGGATCTTCTGGGATCTGGGAATGGTTGGGATCTGGGAATCCAGTCTGGGATCTGCTGGGAATCCGGGCTGGGAATGGCTGGGATCTTCCGGGATTTGGGAATGTCTGGGATCTTCTGGGATTGGCTGGGAATGGGTGGGAATCCAGCTGGGATCTGAGAATCCAGGCTGGGACCTTCTGGGTACTGGGAATGGCTGGAATCTGGGAATCTGGGCTGGGATCTTCTGGGAATCGAGGCTGGGATTTGGGAATGGCTGGGATCTGCTGGCATCTGGGAGTGGCTGGGAATCCAGGCTGGGATCTTCTGGGAATGGGTGGAATTCCAGGCTGGGATCTGCTGTGAATCCAGGCTGGGAATGGCTGGGATCTTCCGGGATTTGGGAATGGCTGGGATCCTCTGGGAATGGGTGGGATTCCAGTTTGGGATCTTCTGGGATCTCCAGGGATCTGGGAATGGCTGGGATCTTCTGGGAATGGCCGGGAATCCAGTCTGGAATCTGCTGGGAATCCGGGCTGGGAATGGTTGGGATCTGCTGGGATCTTCTGGGATCTGGGAATTGGTGGGAATCCAGTCTGGGATCTTCTGGGAACAAGTGGAATTCCAGGCTGGGATCCTGGGAATGGCTGGGGGGGGGAATCCAGCCTGGAATCTTCTGGGATCTGGGAATGGGTGGGATCCAGGCTGGGATATTCTGGGATCTGGGAATGGCTGGGATCTGGGAATGGGTGGAATTCTGAGCTGGGATCTTCTGGGAATGGCTGGGAATCCAGTCTGGGATCTTGTGGGATTCTGGGAATGGCTGGGATCTGGGAATCCAGGCTGGAGTCTTCTGGGATCTGGGAATGGCTGGGATTCCGGGACAGGTCTGGGATTGGGTGGAATTCCAGGCTGGAATCTTCTAGAATCTGGGAATGGAGGGGATTCCAGGCCGGAATCTCCTGAGAATCCGGGCTGGCATTCAGGGATGGGATCTGGGAATGGGTGGGAATCCAGGCCTGAATATTCCAGGCTTGGAATGGCCGGGAATTCCAGGCCGGGATCTGGGAACGGGTGGAATTCTGGGCTGGGATCTTCTGGGAATGGGGAATGGGTGGGATCCTCTGGGAATGGCTGGGATTCCAGGCTGGGATCTTGTGGGATCTGGGAATGGCTGGGATCTGGGAATCGGAATTCCAGCTGGGATATTCCAGGATCTGGGAACGGGTGGAATTCCAGCTGGGATATTCTGGGAATGGGGAATGGGTGGGATCCTCTGGGAATGGCTGGGATTCCAGTCTGGGATCTTCTGGGATCTGGGAATGGCTGGGATCTGGGAATTGGAATTCCAGCTGGGATATTCCAGGATCTGGGAATGGCTGGGATTCCAGTCTGGGATCTTCTGGGATCTGGGAATGGGTGGAATTCTGGGCTGGGATCTTCTGGGAATGGGGAATGGGTGGGATCTTGGGAATGGCTGGAATTCCAGTCTGGGATCTTCTGCGCTCTGGGAAGGGCTGGAATGGCCGTTCCTTCCCGTTTTTCCGGGCTCCGTGCAGAATTCCCGTTTGTTTTTCCCAGCCCGGGGTGCGGCTGCACTTTGTGGAGCTGGGCCGGGGCCCCGCGCTCTGCCTGTGCCACGGCTTCCCCGAGTCCTGGCTCTCCTGGCGCTTCCAGGTCCGACGCACAAAATTCCACAAAATATCCCCCAAAAAATTCCACAAAAATCCCCCCCAGAATTCCCTCCCAAAAAATAAAAAAAATTCCCCCAAATTGCCCCAAAAATTCCCCAAAAATTTCCCCAGTATTTTCCCCAAAAATCCCCCAAAATCCCCCCAAAAATCCCCCCCAAAATCCCCAAACATTTGCCAAAAAATTCCCCCAAAATTTCCCAAAAAAATCCCAAAATTCCCCAAAAATTCCCCAGAATCCCTCCAAAATCCAAAAATTTTCAAAAATTCCCCAAATTTACCCCCAAAATTTCCAAATTCCCTAAAAATTCTCAAAAAATTCCCCCAAAATTACCCCAAAATTCCCCCCCAAAATCTCCCCCAAATTCCCCCAGAATTCCCAAAAATGCCCTGAAAAATTCCCCAAAAATCCCCCCAAAAATCCCCAAAAATCCCCCCCAAATCCCCAAATTTTACCAAAATTCCCCCAAAAGTCCCCCCCAAAAATCCCAAAATTCCCCAAATTCCCCAGAATCCCCCAAAATCCCTGAAAATTCCCCAAAAACCCCCCAAATTCCCCCCAAAATCCCCCCCAAATTCCCCAAGAATTCCCAAAAATGCCCTGAAAAATTCCCCAAAAATCCCCCAAATTTCCCAAAAATCCCCCAAAATTCCCCAAAATTCACCTGAAAAATTCCCCCAAAATCCCCCCAAAAAATCCCCCCAAATCCCCAAACATTTGCCAAAAAAATTCCCCAAATGACCGAAAATCCCCAAAATTCCCCAAAAATCCCCCAGAATCCCTCAAAATCCCCCAAAATTCCCCCAAATCCCCCACATTTAGCCCCAAAATTTCCCCCAAAATCCCCAAAATCCCCCAGAATCCCCCCAAATCCTCGAAAATTCCCCAAAAATTCCCCCCAAATGTACCCCCAAAATTTCCCCCAAAATTCCCAAAAATTCTCAAAAATTCCCCCAAAATTCCCCCAAAAATTCCCCCAAAATCTCCCTAAATTCCCCAGAATTCCAAAAAATGCCCTGAAAAATCCCCAAAAAAATCCCCCCAATATTTTCCCCAAAAATTCCCCCAAAATCCCAAAAAATTCCCCCAAAATTCCCTGAAAAATTCCCCCAAATTCCCCAAATTCTTCAAAAATTTCCAAAAAATTCAAAACCCCCAAAATTTCCCCAAATAAAAATCCCCCCCAAAAATTCCCCCAAAATCCTCCCCAAATTCCCCAAGAATTCCCAAAAATGCCCTGAAAAATTCCCCAAATTTTCCCCAATATTTTCCCCAAAAATTCCCCCAAAACCTCCAAAAATTCCCCAAAAAGTACACCGAAAAATTCCCCCAAATTCCCCAAAATTCCCAAAAATTCCCCCAAAATGACCGAAAATCCCCAAAAATCCCCAAAAATCCCCCAGAATCCCCTCAAAATCCCCAAAATTCCCCCCAAATCCCCCACATTTACCCCCAAAATTTCCCCCAAAATTCCCAAAAATTCCCCAGAATCCCCCCAAAATCTCCGAAAATTCCCCAAAAATTTCCCCCAAAATTCCCAAAAATTCTCAAAAATTTCCCCAAAATTACCCCAAAATTCCCCCCAAAATCTCCCCCAAATTCCCCAAGAATTCCCAAAAATGCCCTGAAAAATTCCCCAAAATTCCCTCAAAATCCCCCAAAATTCCCCAAAAATTCCCAAAAAAAAATTTCCCCAAATCCCCAAAAATCCCCAAATCCCCCCCAAATTCCCCAAATCCCCCAAAATTCCCCAAATCCCCCCAATGCCCCGCCGCTGGCCCGGGCCGGGTTCCGCGTGATCGCCCTGGAGATGAAGGGGTACGGGGACAGCAGCGCCCCCAGCGGTGAGACACGGAACTGCAGCGGCAACGGGAACTGATAACGGGAACTGATAACCATGGGAACTGATAACGGGAACTGATAACGGGAACGGGAACTGATAACGGGAACTGATAGCGGGAACTGATAGCGATAACAGGAACTGATAGCGATAACGGGAACTGATAACGGGAACTGATAGCGATAACGGGAACTGATAACGGCAACGGGAACTGATAACGGGAACTGATAACGGGAACTGATAGCGGGAACTGATAGCGATAACGGGAACTGATAACGGGAACTGATAACGGGAACTGATAACGGGAACTGATAGTGATAACGGGAACTGATAGCGATAACGGGAACTGATAGGATAACGGGAACTGATAACGGGAACTGATAGCGATAACGGGAACTGATAACGGGAACTGATAGCGATAACGGGAACTGATAGCGATAACGGGAACTGATAACGGGAACTGATAGCGATAACGGGAACTGATAGCGATAATGGGAACTGATAGCGATAACGGGAACTGATAACGGGAACTGATAGCGGGAACTGATAGCGATAACGGGAACTGATAACGGGAACTGATAGCGATAACGGGAACTGATAGCGATAACGGGAACTGATAACGGGAACTGATAGCAATAACGGAACTGATAGCGATAACGGAACTGATAACGGGAACTGACGGAACTGATAGCGATAACGGAACTGATAACGGAACTGATAGCGATAACGGAACTGATAACGGAACTGATAACGGGAACTGATGATAACGGGAACTGATAACGGAACTGATAACGGAACCGATAACGGAACTGATAGCGATAACGGAACTGATAGCTATAACGGAACTGATAACGGAACTGATAGCGATAACGGGAACTGATAATGGGAACTGATAGCGATAACGGAACTGATAGCTTATAACAGGAACTGATAACGGAACTGATAGCGATAACGGGAACTGATGAACTGATAATGGGAACTGGGAACTGATAACGGGAACTGATAACGGAACTGATAACGGAACTGATAGCTTATAACGGGAACTGATAACGGGAACTGATAGCGATAACGGAACTGATAGCGATAACGGGAACTGATAACGGGAACTGATAACGGGAACTGATAGCGATAACGGGAACTGATAACGGGAACTGATAAGCGGGAACTGATAGCGATAACGGGAACTGATAACGGGAACTGATAGCGATAACGGGAACTGATAGCGATAACGGGAACTGATAACGGGAACTGATAACGATAACGGGAACTGATAACGGGAACTGATAGCGGGAACTGATAGCGATAACGGGAACTGATAGCGGGAACTGATAGCAGGAACTGATAGCGATAACGGGAACTGATAGCGGGAACTGATAGCGGGAACTGATAGCGATAACGGGAACTGATAACGGGAACTGATAGCGATAACAGGAACTGATAACGGAACTGATAACGGGAACTGATAGCAATAACGGGAACTGATAGCGGAACTGATAACGGGAACTGATAACGGGAACTGATAGCGATAACGGGAACTGATAGCGGCAACGGGAACTGATAACGGGAACTGATAGCGGGAACTGATAGCGATAACGGGAACTGATAACGGGAACTGATAACGGGAACTGATAGCGATAACGGGAACTGATAACGGGAACTGATAGCGATAACGGGAACTGATAACGGCAACGGGAACTGAGAGCGATAACGGGAACTGATAGCGGGAACTGATAGCGATAACGGGAACTGATAGCGATAACGGGAACTGATAACGGGAACTGATAGCGATAACGGGAACTGATAGCGATAACGGGAACTGATAGCGATAACGGGAACTGATAACGGGAACTGATAGCGATAACGGGAACTGATAACGATAACGGGAACTGATAACGGGAACTGATAACGATGGGAACTGATAGCGATAACGGGAACTGATAACGATAACGGGAACTGATAGCGATGGGAACTGATAACGACGGGAACTGATAGCGATAACGGGAACTGATAGCGATAACGGGAACCGATAACGGGAACTGATAGCGGCAACGGGAACTGATAGCGATAACGGGAACTGATAGCGATAACGGGAACTGATAACGGGAACTGATAGCGATAACGGGAACTGATAACGGTAAGGGGAACTGATAACGATAACGGGAACTGATAGCGATGGGAGTTAATTAATAATGGGAATTGATAATCATGGGAACTGATAAGGATGGGAACTGATAACCATGGGAACTGATAAGGATGGGAATTGATAACGATGGGAACTGATAACGATGGGAACTGATAGCGATGGGAATTGATGACGGGACTTGGTAAAAATGAGAATTGATAAGGACGGGAATTGATAACATGGGAATTATTAATGAGGGGAATTGATAACGATGGGAATTGATAATCAGAATTACTAACGGGAATTGATAACGGAAATTAATAATGGGAAATAATAATGGGAATAACAATGGGAATGAATAACAATGGGAATGCGTAACAGGGATAACGACAGGAATTAATAATGGGAATTAATAACAGCAACGGGAATTAATAAGGATGGAAATTAATAATGGGAATTAATAATGGGAATTAATAGTGGGAATTAAGAATGGGAATTGATAATGGGAATTAATAACAGGAATTGAATTGATAATGGGGGAATTAATGATAAGGAATTAAAAATGGGGATTAATAACGGGAATTGATAATGGGAATAGCAGGAATAACGATGGGAATTCTGGGATCAGCCAGGAATTCCAGGATAGGTTTGAGAATTCTGGGATGAGAATTTTGGGATGGGATTGGGAATTCTGGGATCAACTGGGAATTTTGGGATGGGATTTCCGGTATGGGATCGGAATTCTTGGATTGGATTTGGAATTCTGGGATGGGAATTCTGGGATGGGATGGGAATTTGTGGGAATTCTCAAGGAGGTTTTCTGCTCCTGGGAAGGGTCTGGGGACGGAGCCACAGGGAAAAATCCTGGAAAAAATTATGGGAAAAAAAATAATGGAAAAAAAAAATATTGGGGAAAAACATTGTGGGGAAAACAGGAAAAAAATGTGGGGAAAAAACTGGGGGAAAAAAAGGAAAAATTTATGGAAGAAAAATTTTTTAAAAAGGAAAAAATCATGGAAGAAAAATGCTGGGAAAAAAAGAATGGGAAAAAATAGTGGGAAAAATCCTTGAAAAAAATAATGGGGAGAAAACTTTGGGGGAAAATGGGAAAAAATTCTGGAAAAATTTCACGGGAAAGAAAAATCACGGAAAAGAAACTCCTGGAATTTTTTCCCCGCAGACATCTCGGAATATTCCCAGGAGCAGATCTGCAAGGTGAGTGATTCCAGTATCCCAGAATTTTGGGAATTTTGGGTTTTCAGGAATACTGGGGCTGGGAGGGGCCAATCCCAAGGGGATCTGATCCCAATGATCCCAATGATCCCATTGATCCCAATCCCAATGGGGCCTGATCCCGATCCCGCTGATCCCAATCCTGATGGGATCTGAACCTGATCCCAATGATCCCAATCCCAACCTGATCCCAATCCCAATCTGATCCCGATCCGGATCCCACTGATCCAGATCCTAACAGGATCTGATCCTGATGGTCCCAATCCCGATCTGATCCCGATCCCATTGATCCCATTGATCCCAATGATCCCATTGATCCCATTGATGTCAATGATTCCAGTGACCCCGATCCCAATGGGGTCTGATCCCAATTCCAATGATCCCAATCCCGATCTGATCCTGATCCCAATGGTCCCAATGTGATCCCAATGATCCCGATCCCAACGGGGTCTGATCCTGGTCCCAATGATCCCAATCCCAATCTGATCCCAATCCTGATCTGATCCTGATTCCACTGATCCCACTGATCCCAGTCCCAACAGGATCTGATCCCGATCCTGCTGATCCCAATCCCAACCTGATCCCACTGATCCAGATCCTAACAGGATTCCCAGTCCCAACAGGGTCTGATCCCAATCCCATTGATCCCGACCTGGATCCCACTGATCCGGATCCTAATAGGATCTGATCCCGAGGATCCCAGTCCTGATCTGATCCTGATCCCACTGATCCCATTGATCCCATTGATTCCAATGACCCCGATCCCAACAGGGTCTGATCCCAATCCTGATCTGATCCCAATCCCGATCGCCCTGATCCCAGTTCCAATGGGATCTGATTCTGATCCCATTGATCCCATTGATCCCATTAATCCTATTGATCCCAATCCCAATGGGATCTGATCCCGATCCCACTGATCCCGATGATCCCAATCCCAACAGGATCTGATCCTGATCCCACTGATCCTGATGATTCCAATCCCAACGGGATCTGATCCCGATCCCAATGATCCCGATGATCCCAATGGGATCTGATCCCAACCCCACTGATCCCAATCCCAGTGGGATCTGATCCCTGATCCTGCTGACCCCAATCCCAATCTGATCCCGATCCCACTGATCCCGATCCTAATGGGATCTGATCCCAATCCCACTGACCCCAATCCCAATCTGATCCCGATCCCACTGATCCCAATCCCAATGATCCAATCCTACTGATCCCGATCCTAATGGGATCTGATCCCAATCCCGCTGACCCCAATCCCAATCTGATCTCAATCCCGCTGATCCCAATCCCATTGATCCCAATCCTAACAGGGTCTGATCCCAAATCCCAATCCCAAATGATCCTGATCCCAATCCCACTGATCCCGATCCCAATGGGATCTGATCCCAATCCCGCTGACCCCAATCCCAATCTGACCTCAATCCCGCTGATCCCAACCCCGCTGATCCCAATCCTGATCTGATCCTGATCCCATTGATCCTGATCTCAATTCCACTGATCCCGATCCCGCCAATCCCAATAATCCCAATCCCAACGGGATCTGATCCTGATCCCGCTGATCCCGATCCCAATGGGATCTGATCCCAATCCCACTGACCCTGATCCCAATCTGATCCCGATCCCGCTGATCCCAATCCCAATGATCCCAATCCCAACAGGTTCTGATCCCGATCCCATTGATCCCGATCCTGATCCCACTGATCCCGATCCCCAGGGTCTGATCCCATCCCTGATCCCAATGGGATCTGATCCCAATCCAATGGGATCTGACCCTGATCCCAATCCCTGATCTGATCCTATTGATCCCAATCCCAACAGGGTCTGATCCCGATCCCATTGATCCCGATCCTGATCCCACTGATCCCGATCCCGCTCATCCCGATCCTAATGGGATCTGATCCCAATCCCGCTGACCCCAATCCCAATCTGATCTCAATCCCGCTGATCCCAATCCCATTGATCCCAATCCTAACAGGGTCTGATCCCAATCCCAATGATCCTGATCTCAATTCCACTGATCCCGATCCCAATGGGATCTGATCCCAATCCCGCTGACCCTGATCCCAATCTGATCCTGATCCCGCTGATCCCAATCCCAATGATCCCAATCCCAACAGGTTCTGATCCCGATCCCATTGATCCCGATCCTGATCCCTGATCCCATCCTGATCCCGATCCTAATGGGATCTGATCCCGATCCTGCTGACCCCAATCCCAATCTGATCCTGATCCCACTGATCCCAATCCCAATGATCCCAATCCCAACAGGTTCTGATCCCGATCCCATTGATCCCGATCCTGATCCCACTGATCCCGATCCCGCTCATCCCGATCCTAATGGGATCTGATCCCAATCCTGCTGACCCCAATCCCAATCTGATCCCGATCCCACTGATCCCAATCCCAATGATCCCAATCCCAACAGGTTCTGATCCCAATCCCATTGATCCCGATCCCACTGATCCCAATCCCGCTGATCCCGATCCTAATGGGATCTGATCCCATTGATGCCAATCCTGATCTGATCCCGACCCCACTGATCCTGATCCCAATGATCCCAATCCCACCGATCCCAATCCCGATCCTAAAGGGATCTGACCCCGATCCCACTGATCCCAATCCCGTCCTTTTCCCAGGATTTCATCACTTTCCTGGATAAACTGGTGAGGACTTCGGGGGTGGGTTTGGGGTTTTGGGATCTCTGGGGTTTGGGATTTGGGAGGTTTGGCATTTCTGGGATTTGGGGTTTGGGATTTCTGGGGTTTGGGATTTTTGGGGTTTGGGATTTTGGCCGTTTGGGATTTTTGAGATTTGGGATTTGGGGTTTGGGGTTTTAGAGTTTGCAATTTGGGGATCTGGGATGTGAGATTTGGGATTTTGGAGATTTTTGATGGTTGGGGTTTGAGGTCAGGAGTTGGGATTTGGGATTTGGGGTTTGAGATTTGGGATTGGGATCAGGGGGGTTTGGAGGTTTGGGGATTTTTGGGATTTGGGGATTCGGAATTTGGGGTTTGTGTTTTGTGTTTGGGGTTTTTGAGGTTTTGGGGATTTTTGAGGTTTGGGATTTGGGGTTTGCGATTTTTTGGGATTTGGGTTTTTTGGGATTTGGGGTTGTTGGGGTTTTGGGCTTTCTGGGATTTGTCCCTCTCCGCAGGGAATCCCCCAGGTGATCCTGGTTGGCCACGACTGGGGCGGGGCCATGGCCTGGAACGTGGCTCTAAAAATCCCTCCGGGGCGGCCCAAAACCCCAAATCAGTAAAAACCCCAAAATCAATAAAAACCCCAAATCAATAAAAACCCCACAGCCAAAACCCCAAATCAATAAAAACCCCAAAGCCAAAATCCCAAATCAATAAAAACCCCACAGCCAAAATCCCAGATCAATAAAAACCCCACAGCCAAAACCCCAAATCAATAAAAACCCCACAGCCAAAACCCCAAATAAATAAAACCCCAAAATCAAAAAAACCCTAATCCAACAAAAATCCAATAAAAAAGAAAAACCCCAAATCAATAAAACCCCACAGCCAAAACCCCATAATAAATAAAAGTCCCAAAACCCCAAATCAGTAAAAACCCCAAATCAATAAAAATAAATAAAAATCCCAGATCAATAAAAATCCAAAAATAAAATCCAATAAAATAAATCAATAAAACCCTATAGCAAAAATCCCAGGATAAATAAAAAAAATGCTGGAAAAACCCCAAATCAATAAAAACCCCATAACAAAACCCCAAATCAATAAAAACCCCACAGCCAAAATCCCAGAATAAATAAAAATCCCACAACAAAAATCCCATAATAAATAAAAATCCCATAATAAAAAAAAACCATAATAAAAAAATCCCATCATAAAAATCCCATCATAAATAAAAATCCCAAAACAAAAATCCCATAATAAATAAAAATGCTGGAATAAAAATCCCATAATAAATAAAAATCCCATAATAAAAATCCCATAATAAAAATCCCATAATAAATAAAAATCCCATAATAGATAGAAATCCCCTAGCAAAAATCCCATAATAAATAAAAATGCTGGATTTAAAAATCCCATAATAAGTAAAAATCTCATAATAAATAAAATCCCATAATAAATAAAAATGCTGGGGAAAAATCCCATAATAAAGAAAAATCCCATAATGAAAATCCCCAAATCAATAAAAATCCCACGGCAAAAATCCCATAATAATAATCCCGTAATAAATCCCAAAAAAAATAAAAATCCTGCCAGAAAACCCAATAATAAATGAAAATCCCATAACAAAATCCCACAATAAATAAAAATCCCACAATAAATAAATATCCCACAATAAATAAAAATCCCATAATAAATAAAAACCCCCTAACAAAAAATCCCGTAGGAAAAAAAAATCCTATAATAAAAATCACGGAACAAAAATCCCATAATAAAAATAAAATCCCCCATAAATCCCATAAAACCCCCCCAAATATCCCCAATAAATCCCCCATAAACCCCCAATTAATCCCCTATAAATCCCCAATAAATCCCCAATAAACCCCATAAAAAACCCCTAAAAAACCCCTATAAAAATCCCCATATAAAATCCCCTATAAATCCCCTATAAATCCTGTACAAACCCCCTAAAATCCCAAATAAAATAAACCCCAAAAAACCCCCATAAAACCCCACAACCCCCATAAAATAATATAAACCCCTATAAACCCCCATATAATCCCCTATAAACCTAATATAAAACCCCCATAAATCCCTATTTAAAAATCCCTATAAAATCCCTATAAAATCCCCTATAAAAACCCCTATAAACCTATATAAAACCCCCAATAAATCCCAAATAAATCCCATATAAACCCCTAAAATCCCAAAAAACCCATATAAAAACCCATTAACTATAAATCCCCCAAAAACCCCAATAAACCCCCATAAATCCCCCTATAAAATCCCCATAAAATCCCCAATAAATCCCCTATAAATCCCATATAAAATCCCCTAAATATCCCCCCCCCATAAAATAAAACCCCTATAAACCCCATAAACCCCCATAAAATAAACCCCAATAAACCCCATAAAACCCCCATAAACCCCCCCCTATAAAACCCCAGAATAAAATGAAAATGAAATGCCCAATAAACCCCTATAAAATCCCCCATAAATCCCTATTGATAAATAAAACCCCTAAATAAATAAAAATCCCCCTATAAATCCCAAATAAAACCCCAACAAAACCCCTATAAAACCCTTTAAAATCCCCTATTAAATCCCAAATAAAAACCCCCATTAAACCCCATAAAATCCCCATAAACCCCCTATAAAACCCCCCATAAAAAACCCCATAAAACCCCATATAAAAATCCACTATAAAATCCCAATAAACCCCCCCATAAACCCCTATAAAAAATGAAACCCAATAATCCCCTATAAAATCCCCATAAAACCCCCTAAATTAAACCCTATAAACTCTATAAAACCCCTATGAAAAAATAAAAAATCCCCAATAAACCCCTATAAAACCTATAAACCCCCAAAAAAATAAAATCCCTATAAACCCCAAATAAAAAACCCCCTATAAAATAAACCTCCTATAAATCCATTAAATATAAACCCCCTATAAAATCCCCCAAAAAAACCCCAATAAACCCCTATAAAATCCCATATTACCCACAATAAAACCCCCTATAAATCCCCATAAATCCCCCATAAATCCCCCATAAATACCCAATAAAATCCCCCATAAATCCCCTAAAATAAAATCCCAATAAAAATCCCCCCAAACCCCCCAATAAATCCCCTATAAAATCCCCAATCCCCTAATAAACTAAACCCCAATAAAATCTTTAAATCCCATATTAAACCCAATAAAACCTCTATAAAATCCCCATAAATCCCATATAAAATCCCCTAAATATCCCAAATAAATCCCCTATAAAATCCCCCATAAATCCCCCATAAATCCCATATAAAATCCCATATAAAATCCCCTACAGATCCCCTATAAAATCCCCAATAAATCCCCTATAAAATCCCCTATAAATCCCATATAAAATCCCCTAAATATCCCCAATAAATCCCCTATAAAACCCCCATAAATCCCACATAAATCCCCTATATATCCCAAATAAATTCAGCCATAAACCCCCAATAAATCCCATATAAAATCCCCAATAAATCCCCAATAAATCCACTATAAAATCTCCAATAAATCCCCAATCAACCCCCAATAAATCCCCTATAAAACCCCAATAAATCCCCTATAAATCCCCGATATCATTTATAGGGCCGTGGCCGTTCTGAACACCCCGTTCCGGCCGCCTGACCCCGATTCCGACGTCATGGAGAGGCTGGGACGGATCCCGGAATTCGATTACCAGCTCTACTTCCAGGAACCGGTGGGACCCCAACCCGAAATCCCCAAAAATCCCAAATCCCAAAAAAACCCCAACCCAACCCCCAAATCCCTGATCCTAAATCCCAAATCCAAAAAAAAAAATCCCAAATCCTGAATCCCAAAAATCCCAATCCCCCAAATCCCACAAATTCCAAATCCCAAATCCAAGATCCCAAACCCCAAATTCCAAATCCTGCTGAATCCCAAAAATCCCCCAAATCCCAAACCCCAAATCCCTGATCCTAAGTCCTGAATCTGAGATCCCAAACCCCAAATTCCGAATCCTGAATCCCAAAAATCCCCCAAATCCCAAACCCTAAATCCCTGATCCTAAATCCTGAATCTGAGATCCTAAATCCCAAATTCCTGATCCCAAATCCCCAAAATCCCAACTCCCAGATCCCTGACCCTAAACCCCAAATCCAAAACCCAAATCCCCAAAAATCCCAAACCCCAAATCCCAGATGCTAAACCCCAAATCCCTGATCCCAAACACCAAATCCCAAATTCTACATCCCTGATCCCAAATCTCAAACCCCAAATCCTGATCCTAAATCCCAAAAATCCCAAATCCCTGATCCTAAAGCCCAAATCCCAAAAATCCCCCAAAATTCCTAACCCCTGATCCTGAATCCCAAACCCCAAATTCCTGATCCCAAATCCCAAAAATCCCAAATCCCAGGTCCCTGATCCTAAACCCCAAATCCCAAATCCTGAATCCCAAAGATCCTAGAAAGCTCTAACCCTAAATCCCAAATCCAAAACCCAAATCCCCAAATCCCAAACCCCAAATCCCAGATGCCAAATTCTTGATTCTAAATCCCAAATCCCCAAAATTCCCAAATTCCCAATTCCGAATCCCTAATCCTAAACCCAATCCCCAAATCCATCATCCCAAATCCCAAATCCTGAATCCCAAACCCCTGATCCTAAATCCCTGATCCTAAATACCCAAAATCCCAAATCACTGATCCTAAATCATAAATTCCTGATCCTAAATCCCAAAAAACCCAAATCCCTCATCCTGAATCCCAAATCCCTGATCCCAAATCCCAAAGCCAAAAAAATCCCAAACCCCAAATCCGAAATCCCAGAAATCCCAGAAATCCCAAACCCCAAATCCCTGATCCTTAATCCCAAATCCGAGATCGCAAATCCTGAACCCGAAATCCCAAACCCCAAACTCGAATCCCAAACCCCAGATCCCAAATCCCAAATCCCCAGCCCCAAATCCTAATCCCAGATCCCAAAAAATCCCAAATCCTAAATCCCAAACCCCTGATCCTAGACCCCAGATCTGTGTTCCTAAATCCTAAATCTCAAATTCCTGATCCTAAATCCCAGATCCTAAATCCCAAAAATCCCAGATCCCGAATCCCAGGTCCTAAATCCCAAACCTCCAATAATCCCAAATCCCAAAAATCCTCAAAATCCCAAACCCCAAACACCAGATCCCAAATCCTACATCCAGGATCCCAAACCCCAAATCCCAAAAATCCCAAATCCCAAATCTCAAACCCCAAACCTCAAATCCCAGATCCCATTCCCAGATCCGATCCTGGTGTTTTTTGGGATCCCGGTTCGGAATTTGGGATTTGGGATCTGGGAGTTTGGGGGTTTGGGATTTGGGAGTTTGGGATTTTTGGGATTTGGGGTTTGGGATTTTGGATTATTTGGGATTTGGGATCTGGGAGTTTGGGGTTTGGGATTTGGGGTTTTTGGGAGTTGGGATTTTTGGGATTTTTGGGATTTGGGGGGGATTTTGGATTATTTGGGATCTGGGATTTGGGATTTATCCCACTGTTTTTGGGGTTGATCCCGCTGGTTTTGGGGTTTTTTCCTGCTGTTTTTGGGGTTGATTGATCCCAGTGGTTTTGGGATTTTTCCCACTGGTTTTGGGGTTGATTTTGCTGTTTTGGGGTCAATCCCAGTGGTTTTGGGGTTGATCCATTGTTCTGGGTTTATCCCGGGATTTTTGGGGTTTTTCCCACTGTTTTTGGGGTTGATCCCGTTGTTTTTGGGGGTTCTCCTGCTGTTTTGGGGTTGAACCCACTGGTTTTGGGGTTGATCCATTGTTTTGGGTTTATCCTGCTGGTTTTGGGGTTTTTCCCGCTGTTTTTGGGGTTGATTGATCCCAGTGGTTTTGGGGTTTTTTCCCCAGTGTTTTTGGGATTTTTCCTACTGGTTTTGGGGTTGATCCTGCTGTGTTTGGGGTCAATCCCGCTGTTTTTGGGGTTGATCCATTGTTTTGGGTTTATCCTGGTGTTTTTGGGGTTTTTCCTCCTGTTTTTAGCGTCGATCCCATTGTTTTTGGGGTTTCTCCTGCTGTTTTGGGGTTGTTCCCACTGTTTCTGGGGTTGATCCATTGTTTTGGGTTTATCCCGTGATTTTGGGGTTGATCCCGCTGTTTTTAGGGTCAATCCCGTTGCTTTGGGGTTGATCCCACTGGTTTGGGGGTTTTTTCCTGCTGTTTTTGGGGTTGATTGATCCCAGTGGTTTTGGGTTTTTTCCCCAGTGTTTTTGGGATTTTTCCCACTGGTTTTGGGGTTGATCCTGCTGGGTTTGGGGTTTATCTCCCTGTTTTTGGGGTTGATCCATTGTTTTGGGTTTATCCCGGGATTTTTGGGGTCGATCCCGCTGGTTTTGGGGTTGATCCATTGTTCTGTGTTTATCCCAGGATTTTTGGGGTTGATCCCGCTGTTTTTGGGGTTTTTCCCGGTGTTTTTGGGGTTGGTCCATTGTTCTGGGTTTATCCCGGGATTTTGGGGTCGATCCCGCTGTTTTTGGGGTTTTTCCCGGTGTTTTTAGGGCGTGGCGGAGGCGGAGCTGGAGAAGGACATCGGGAGGACCCTGAAGATCCTGATCCGATCCTCCAGCCCCGAGGTGATCCCGGGATCGGGATTTGGGATTGGGGTTGGGAATGGGGTTGGGATCGGGATCGGGGTTGGGAATGGGATTGGGATTGGGGATGGGGATGGAGATGGGGATGGGATTGGGATGGGATTGGGGTTGGGAATGGAAATGGGATCAGTATCGGGATTGGGAATGGGGTTGGAATTGGGATTGGGAATGGGATCAGGATCGGGGTAGGGAATGGGATTGGGATTGGGAATGGGGATGGGATTGGATTGGGATTGGGATTGGGGAGTTGGGATTGGATTGGGATTGAGATAGGAAGGGCTGGGATCAGTATCGGGATTAGGAATGGGATTGGGTTTGGGATAGAGATGGGATTGGGATCAGGATCAGGATCGGGATTGGGATTTGGATCAAGATCAGGATTGGGATTGGGATCAGGACTGGGATTGGGATCGGGATTGGGATCAGGATTGGAATTGGGATTGGGATGGGATCAGGATTGGGAACGGGATTGGGGTCAGGAATGGGATTGGATTGGGATGGGGATCAGGATTGGGATGGAATTGGGATTGGGATTGGGATTGGGAATGACTTTGGGGTCGGGATTGGGAATTGGATGGGGATTGGGATTGGGATCAAAATCAAGATCGGGATTGGGATTGGGATCAAGGTTGGGATTGGGATTGGGACCGGGATCAGCATTGGGATGGGATTGGGATCAGGATTGGGATTGGGAATGGAGTCTGGATTGGGATTGGGATTGAGATGGGATGGGGTTGGGATTGGGATCAGGAACAGGATGGGGATTGGGATCGGGATCAGGATTGGGATTGGGATGGAATCGGGATGGGATCAGGATGGGGATTGGGGTCGGGATTGGGATTGGGATTAGGATGGGGATTGGGATGGGGATTGGGATGGGGATTGGGATAGGATCAGGGTGGGGGTTGGGATCAGGATTGGGATCAGGATTGGGATTGGGATCGGGGTTGGGATTGGGGTCAGGAATTGGGATTGGGATTCGGATTGGGATCGGGATTGGGATCTCGGCTGAGGGGCCGGACTGGGATCCCAAAGGAGCGGGAAATCCCAGAGCCCTTTTGGGGCATCCAATGGGATCCCTCGCTCCGGGACCATCCCAGATCCCGTTGTTTCCCTGGGATCCCCTGGGGTTTCTGGGATCTGTCACCCGGCGTTCCCAAATCCCTTGGGATGTGGGAATTCCCTGGAATTTGATCCCCTGATCCCGCAGGACCAGCTGCCCTTCAACCTCGACCTGCACCGCGTCCGGGAGAGAGGTCGGGAATGCGGGAACGGGGATCCCTGGGATCTGGGGATCCTCTGGGATTTGGGATCCCCTGGGAAAGGGGGATCCCCTGGGATTTGGGGGGTTCTGGGAATTGGGGGATCCCATGGGAATGCAGCATCCCCTGGGATTTGGGGGATCCTGGGAGATCTGAGGGATTCCGGGAATGGGGAATCCCCTGGGAAAGGGGGATCCCCTGGGATTTGGGGAATTTTGTGGGATTTTGGAGGACCGTGGGATTGGGGATCCTGTGGGATTTGGTGGCTCCTGGGAATGGGGGATCCTGTGGGAATCCCCTGGGATTTGGGGGATCCCCAGCATTTGGGGTTCCCCTGGGATTTGGGGATTCCCTGGGAATGGGAGACCCTTTGAGATTTGGGGAGGGGGGGAATCCTGTGGGAATGGGGGATCCCCTGGAATTTGGGGAATTTTGGGGGATTTGGGGGAATTCCCTGGGAATGAGGAATCCTGGGAATGAGGGATCCTGGGAATGATTTGGGGGATCCCATCTGGGGATTTGGGGGGGATCCCGTGAGATTTGGGGATCCCCCCTGGGATTTGGGGATCCTTGGATTTGTGGGATCCTGGGATTTGGGGATTGGGGATCCCTGAAAGGATTTGGGGATCCTCTGGGATTTGTGGGATCCTGGGATTTGGGGGATCCTCTGGGAATGGGGGAACTTCTGGGATTTGGGGGATCCCCTGGGATTTATGGGAATCCAGTGGGATTTGGGCGATCCCCTGGGAATGGGGGAACCCCTGGGGTTTGGAAATGAGGGGGATCCTGTGGGGTTTGCAGATGGGGATTCCTGGGAATGGGGGAATCCAGTGGGATTTGGGGGACCCCCTGGGATTTGGGGGTTCCCCTGGGAATGGAGGATTTGGGGGGATCCTGGGTTGGGATCCCCTTTTTGGGAATCCTGTGGGATTTGGGGGATTCCAGGAATGGGAGATCCTCTGGGAATGGGGGATCCTGTGGGGTTTGGAAATGGGGGGGGATTTGTGGGGTTTGTGGGATGGGGTTTTCCTGGGAATGGGGAATCTGGGAATGGGGGGATTTGGGGACCCCTGGGATTTGGGGGTTCCCCTGGGAATGGAGGATCCTGTGGGAATGAGGGATCCTGGGTTGGGGGATCCCCTGGGATTTGGGGAATCCTGTGGGATTTGGGGGATTCCAGGAATGGGAGATCCTCCGGGAATGGGGATCCAGTGGGATTTGGGGGTTACTCTGGGAATGAGGGGTCCTGGGTTGGGGGATCCCCTGGGGTTTGGGGGATCCTGTGGGATTTGGGGGATTCCAGGAATGGGAGATCCTCCGGGAATGGGGGATCCTCTGGGGTTTGGGGGATCCTGTGGGATTTGGGGGTTCCTCTGGAAATGGGAGATCCTGGGATTGGGGGGGGTCCCTGGGAATGGGGGATCCCGTGGCATTCCTGGGAATGGGGGATTCCAGCGGGATTTGGGGGATCCCGAGGGATCTGGGGGATCCCATTCCGGGTGGGTCCCTCTCGTTCCAGGGGGGCTCCTGGTGGGGCTCCCCGAGGATCCCCCCGAGAGCCGCCTGCTGCCCCCGCCCGTGCTGGAATATTACACCCAGCAGTTCCGCAAATCCGGATTCAGGTGGGATCCGGGATCCACCCCATCCCTGCCCCGGTCCCTGCCCCGATCCCCCCGGGATCATCCCTGGGATCATGCCCGGGATCATGCCTGGGATCCCCCCCGGGATCATGCCCGGCTCATTCCGGTGTTCCCAGGGGGGCCCTGAACTGGTACCGGAACATGCGGGAGAACTGGAGCTGGGCCCTGAGCGCCCGCGGCAGGACGGTGAGGAATAAAACCCATCCCATCCCATCCCATCCCAAAAATGATCCCTGATCCTGATCCTCATCCTGATCCTGATCCTCATCCTGATCCTGATCCTGATCCTGATCCTGATCCCAAACTGATCCCACCCTCATCCCTGAGCTGGGCCCTGAGCGCCTGCGGCAGGACGGTGAGGAATAAAACCCATCCCATCCCATCCCAAAAATGATCCCTGATCCTGATCCTCATCCTCATCCTCATCCTCATCCTCATCCTGATCCTGATCCTGATCCTGATCCCATCCCCATCCCCAAACTGATCCCACCCTGATCCTGGCCCTGATCCTGATCCTGATCCTGAGGACGGTCCCCAAATGATCCCCATCCCAAAAATGATCCCTGATCCTGACCCCGATCCCATCCCCATCCCCAAACTGATCCCACCCTGATCCCTGAGCGCCAGGGACAGGATGGTGAGCAATGAAACCCAAACCCATCCCAAAATGATCCCCCGATCCTGATCCTGATCCCCATCCCCAAACTGATCCCAATCCTGATCCCCATCCCAAAAATTATCCCTCATCCTTATCCTGACCCCAATCCCCATCCCCAAACTGATCCCAATCCTGATCCTGAGCGCCAGGGACAGGGCCCTGGAAACCCAAACCCATCCCAAAAGGATGATGATCCGATGGAACCCACCCCATCCCATCCCAAAAATGATCCCTGATCCTGACCCCGATCCCCATCCCCAAACTGATCCCAATCCCAAAAATAATCCCTGAGCCCAATCCCCAAATTATCCCTATCCCCAAACCTATCCCAATCCTGATCCTGGCCCCGATCCCCATCCCCATCCCAAAATGATCCCTGACCCTGATCCTGGCCCCGATCCTCATCCCAAACCGATCCCAATCCTGATCCCAAACCCATCCCTATCCCCAAACCAATCTCTGATCCTGATCCCACCTTGATCCCAATCCCAAAATGATCCCTGAACCTGATCCCAAACCCATCCCCATCCCAAACTGATCCCACCCTGATCCCCGAGCTGGGCCCTGAGCACCAGGGCAGGACGGTGAGCAACGGACCCCATCCCAAAAATGATCCCTGAACTGATCCCACCCTGATCCCAATCCCAAAATGATCCCTGAGCCCGGTCCCAAACCCATCCCCATCCCCAAACCCATCCCCATCCTGATCCCGGAGCAATCCCGATCCCAAACCGATCCCTGAGCCTGATCCCAAACTGATCCCGATCCTGGTCCCAGTCCCAACCCCAATCCCCATCCCCATCCCGACCCCCATCCTGATCTCCAAATTGATCCCAATCCCAACCCTTATCCCAACCCTGATCCTGATCCCGATCCCCATCCCAATCCCAATGGTGATTCCCATCCCGACCCTGATCCTGATCCCGATCCGATCCCAATCCCAATCCCGATCCCGATCCCAATCCGAGGCCCCTCGGGATCCCCCACATTCCCTCTATTCCTGCTGGATCCCCCAGATCCCCTCGGGATCCCCCAAATCCCCTCGGGATCCCCCAGATCCCCTCTGGATCTCCCAAATCTCCCAGATCCCCTCTGGATCTCCCCTGGATCCCCCAAATCCCCCCGGGATCCCCCAAATCCCATTTTTCCCTTTGGAATCCCCCAGATCTCCTCTGGATCTCCCCTGCATTTCCCAAATCCTCTCAGGATCCCCCAAATCCCCTCTGGACCCCCAAAATTCCATACAGCCCCTCGGGATCCCCCAAATCCCCCCTCGGGATCCCCCAAATCCCATTTTCCCACTCGGGATCCCCCAGATCCCCTCTGGATCTCCCCAGGATCCCCCAAATCCTCTCAGGATCCCCCAAATTCCCTCTGGGACCCCCAAAACTCCATTCAGCCCCTCGGGATCCCCCTGGGTCCCTCAGGATCCCCAAAATTCCTCTGGGCCCCCAAATCCCTCCAGGTGCCCCAAGTCCCCCCTGGATCCCCATCTGGGATCCCCCAAATCCCATTTTCCCCCTCGGGATCCCCCAAATCCCATCTGGGATCCCCCAAATCCGTTATTTCCCCCCAAATCCCCTGGATCCCCCTGGATCCCCCAGGACCCCTTTCAGGATCCCCCAAAATCCCTCTGGACCCCAAAATTCCATTCCCAGGATCCCCAAGTCCCCCCTGGATCCCCCCAAATCCCTCTGGCATCCTCCAGATCCCATTTTTTTCCCCTTGGGACCTCCCCAAATCCTGGCTGGATGTCCCAAATCCCGTTATTTCCCCCCAAATCCCCTTGGGATCCCTCCTGGATCCCCCAGATCCCATTTTCAGGATCCCCAAATCCCCCCTGGATCCCCTCAGGATCCCCCAAATCCCATCTGGATTTCCCATGGATCCCCCAAATCCCCTCGGGATCCCCAAATCCCCTCGGGATCCCCCAAATCCCATTTTTCCCCTCAGGATCCCTCAAATCCCCCCTGGATCCCCTCAGGATCCCCCAAATCCCCTCGGGATCCCCCAGATCCCATTTTCCACCTCGGGATCCCCCAAATCCCATTTTTCCCCTCAGGATCCCTCAAATCCCCTCTGATTCCCCCCTCCTGGATCCCCCAGATCCCATTTTCCACCTCGGGATCCCCCAAATCCCCTCTGGATCTCCCCTGGATCCCCCAAATCCCCTCAGGATCCCCCAAATCCCCTCTGGATGTCCCCTGGATCCCCCAAATCCCCTCGGGATCCCCCAAATCCCCTCGGGATCCCCCAAATCCCATTTTCTTCCCCGATCCCGTTTCCCGTCCCGGGGCAGATCCCGATCCCGGCGCTGATGGTGACGGCCGGGAAGGATCCGGTGCTGAAACCCGGCCTGAGCAAAGGCATGGAGCAATGGGTGAGGGAAAAACCGGGAAAAAATGGGGAAAAATACGGGAAAAATTGGGGAAAAATTGGGAAAATATGGGAAAAATACGGGGAAAATATGGGGAAAATATTGGGAAAATATGGGGAAAATATGGAGAAAAAAACCACAAAAAATATGGGGAAAATATGGGAGAAAATGGGGAAAATATGGGGGAAAATATGGGGAAAAAATTGGGGAAAATGGGAAAAATATGGGAAAAAATGGGAAAAATATGGGAAAAAATGGGAAAAATATGGGAAAAAATGGGAAAAAATGGGGAAAAATGGGGGGAAAAATCAGGAAAAAACTGGAAAAATGGGCAAAGCATGGGAAAAATAGGGGGAAAATATGGGAAAAAATGGGAAAAATAATGGGGAAAATATGGGGAAAATGGGGAAAATATGTGAAAAATATGGGGGAAAAAGGGGAAAAAACTGGAAAAATGGGGAAAACATGGGAAAAATAGGGGGAAAATATGAGGAAAATATGGGAAAAATCCTGGGAAAAATGTGGGGGAAAATGGGGAAAAATATGGGGGAAAAGTGGGGAAAACATGGGGAAAATATGAGGAAAAAGTGCAAAAAATATGGGGAAAAATTGGGAAAAAAATGGAAAAAATGGGGAAAACATGGGAAAAATATGGGAAAAATATGGGGGAAAAATGGGGAAAAATATGAGGAAAATATGGGGAAAATATGGGGAAAAAACAGGAAAAACACGGGGGGAAATGGGAAAACTTGGGAAATATATGGGAAAAATACAGGAAAAGTATGGGGAAAATTGGGAAAAATATGGGAAAAATTGCGGGGAAAATTTGAGGAAAAAAACAGGAAAAATATGAGGGAAATACAGGGAGAATATTGGGGAAAAATGGGAAAAATAAGAGGAAAACATGGGAAAAGATTGGGGAAAAATGGGGAAAATTGGGAAAAAACACAGGAAAATATAGGCAAAATGGGGGGAAATTGGGGAAAATATGGGGAAAATGGGAAAAAAATGGGAAAATACAGGAAAATTTGGGAAAAATATGGGAGAAGATTGGGGGAAAAATGGGGAAAATATGGGGAAAATATTGGTGAAAATGGGAGAAAACTTGGGAATATATGGGAAAATACAGGAAAAGTATGGGGAAAAAATGGGGGAAAAACCAGGAAAAATTGGGAAAAACCGGGAAAAATATGGGGGAAATATGGGGAAAAGATAGGGGAAAAGTGGGGAAATTTGGGGGGAAAATGGGGAAAAAAACTGGAAAATTATGGGGAAAATTCAGGGAAAATATTGGGAAAAAATGGGAAAATTGGGAAAAAATACAGGGAAATATGGGGAAAATGGGAAAATTGGGAAAATATGGGAAAAATTGGGGGGAAATATGGGAAAAAACTGGAAAAAAAGGGGAAAATGGGAAAAACTTGGGGAATATATGGGAAAAATACAGGGAAAATATGGGGAAAATTGGGAAAAATGTGGGGAAAAATTGGGGGGAAAACGGGAAAAATTGGGAAAAAGGGGGAATTGGGGAATTGGGGGAATTGGGGGAATGTTCCGGAAGGTTCCGGCTCCATCCGGGCCCTTTCCCTGTGCAGATCCCGAGGCTGCAGCGGGGCCACATCCAGGACTGCGGCCACTGGACACAGCTGGACAGGTGCCAGGGGTCTCATTCCCAGAATTCCCAAATTTCCAAAACCCCCAAATTCCCAATTCCCGGAATTCCCAAATCCCCAATCCTCAATATTCCCAGAATTCCCGAATCCCAGAATTCTCAAATCCTGAATTCCAAATTCCCAAATCCTGTGAGTTCCAAAGCCCAATATTCCCCAAATTCCCCAAATTCCCAAAATTCCCAAATTCCCCAATCCCGGAATTCCCCAGCCCAAATATTCCCAAAATTCCCAAATCCCAGAATTCACCAATCCCAGAATTCCCCATTCCAAATATTCCCCACATTCCCCAATCCTGGAATTCCCCAAATCCCAGAATTCCCAAAAATCCTGTAATCCTGGAATTCCAGAATCTTGGAATTCCCAAACTTCCCCCATCCTGGAATTCCTGATCCCAAATATTCCTGGAAATTCTGGTCCCATATTGCCAGGAATTCCCAAATCCCGGAATTCCCCAAAATCCCCAATCCTGTGAGTTCCAAAGCCCAATATTCCCCAAATTCCCTAAATTCCCAAATTCCCCAATCCCAGAATTCCCCAAATTCCCCAATCCCAGAATTCCCCAGCCCAAATATTCCCAAAATTCCCAAATCCCAGAATTCCCTAATTCCAAATATTCCCAAAATTCCCCAAGCCTAGAATTCCCAAATCCTGGGATTCCCCAAATCCCCCAAGCCTGGAATTTCCAAATCCCGGAATTCCCAAAATCCCCAAATCCCAGAATTCCCCAACCCCAAAATTCCCAAAATTCCCGAATTCCAAAATTCCCAAAATTCCCGAATTCCAACATTCCCAAATCCTGGAATTCCTGATTCCCAACATTCCCAAATCCCAATATTCCCCAAATTTCCCAATCCCAGAGTTCCCAAAATTTCCCAAATCCCCAGAATTCTCCAATCCCAAGATTCCCAAAATTTCCCAAATCCCAGAGTTACCAAATCCCGGAATTCCCCAAATTCGGAAATCCCAGTATTCCCAAAATTGCCCAATCCTGGAATTTCCCACCTCAATCCTGGAATTCCCAAAATTTCCAAATTCCAAATCCCAGAATTCCCCAATTTTTCCAATCCCAAATATTCCCAAAATTCCCAAATCCCAAAATTCCCCAGCCCAAATATTCCCAAATCTCCAATTCCCCAATCACAAACATTCCTAAAATTCCCAAATCCTGGAATCTCAGCCCAAGTATTCCCAGAATTCCCAAATCCTGGAATTTTCCAATCTCAATATTCCCCAAATTCCCCAATCCTGGAATTCCCCAAATCCCAGATTTTCCCAATCCCAAAATTCCCAAATCCTGGAATTCCCAAAATTCCCAAATCCCAGAAATCAGGATCCCAAATATTCTCAGGAATTTCCAAATTCCCCCAATTCCCAAATCCTGGAATTTCTGAATCCCAAAATTTCCAAAATCCCCAAATTCCCCAATCCCAGTATTCCCAAAATTCCCCAATCTTGGAATTCCCCAATCCCAAATATTCCCAAAATTCCCAGAGCACGGAATTTGGGATCTCCAAAATTCCCGGGAATTCCAAATCCCCGAAATTTTGGGAATTCCAGCTCCACATTCCCAGGAATTCCAGCTCCCAAAAATTCCCGGGATTCCCGGATCCCAAACATTCCCGGCAATTTGGGAACTGGAATTTTGGGAATGCCAGAGTCAGAATTCCCGGGAATTTTTGGCATGGGAATTCCCAGAAGTTTTGGAGATCCTGAATTCCTGGGAATGTTTGGGATCCAGAATTCCTGTTTTTTTTGGGATTGGAATTCCTGGGAATGTTTGGGAGCTGGAATTCCCAGGAATTTGGGACTGAAATTTTTGGAATTTTGGGAATTCCGGATTTGGAATTCCCAGGAATTTTTGTAACACCCGCAATTCCCCAAACCCCAGAATTCCCAAAGATTGCCCAAAACCTGGGAATTCCGGTCCCAATTTTTCTGGGAATTCCGACTCCCACATTCCCAAAAATTCCCAAAAATTCCCAAAATTCCCAGAATTCCCAAAAATTCCCGGAATTTTCTGTTCCTGCCCCCAGGCCGCTGGAGCTGAACCGGATCCTCCTGGATTGGCTGCAGCAGCTGCCCCCGGAGCCGCCCCTGCCCCCCAATGCCAAACTCTGAGCCCAAATTTTCCGGGAATTTTCTGGGAATTCCAAGCTCGGAGCGGGAATTTCCCCCTGGAATTTGCAGGGAATTTTTCCCGTGAATTCCAAGTTTTTCCACCAATTTTTTCCCAGGAATTCCAAGCCTGGAGTGAGAATTTCTCCTAGGAATTCCAAACTTGGAGCCGGAATTTTTCCGGGACTTTTCCCAGGAATTCCAAACTTTGAGCCGGAATTTTTTCCTGGAATTTTCTCCTGGGAATTCCAAGTTTGGAGTGGGAATTTCCCCCTGGAATTTGCAGGAATTTTTCCCGGGAATTCCAAGCCTGGAGTGGGAATTTTTCCCGGGAATTCCCAACTTCCAGCAGGAATTTTTTCCTGGAATTTGCGGGAATATTTTTCCCGGGAATTCCAAACTTTGGGAATTTTCCCTTGGAATTTGTGGGAATTTTCTCCTGGGAATTCCAAGCTTGGAGCAGGATTTTTTTTCCAGGAATTTTCCCAGGAATTCCAGGCTTGGAGCGGGAATTTCCCCCTGGAATTTGCAGGAATTTTTTCCCAGCAATTCCAAGTTTTCCCACAATTTTTTCCCAGGAGTTCCAGACCTTGAGCTGGAATTTTTTCCAGGAATTTTTCCAAGAATTCCAAGCTTGGAGCGGGAATTTTTCCTGGAATTTGTGACAATTTTTTCCCTGGAATTCCAGGCTTGGAGCGGGAATTTTCCCCCACCAATTCCAAGTTTTCCCACAATTTTTTCCCAGGAATTCCAAGCCTGGAGTGGGAATTTTTCCCGGGAATTCCCAACTTTGAGCCGGAATTTTTTCCTGGAATTTGCGAGAATTTTTTTCCCGGGAATTCCAAACATTGGGAATTTTCCCCTGGAATTTGTGGGAATTTTCTCCTGGGAATTCCAGGCTCGGAGTGGGAATTTCCCCCTGGAATTTGCAGGAAATTTTTCCCAGGAATTCCAAGTTTTGAGCAGGAATTTTTCCCGGGAATTCCAAACTTGGCCCAGGAAATTTTCCTGGGAATTTTTTCCTACCAATTCCAAGCTTTGAGAGGGAATTCCAAGCTTGGAACAAGAATTTTTTCCTGGGAATTTTTTTCCCCTGGAATTCCAAACTTCGAGTGGGAATTTTTTCCTTGGAATTCCAGGCTTCCAGTGGGAATTCCAAGCTTGGAATGAGAATTTTTTTTTTCCCCACCAATTCCAGGTTTTGAGTGGGAATTTTCCCCAGGAATTCCAAGCTTGGAACAGGAATTTTTTCCTGGGAATTCCAAGCTTGGAGTGGGAATTTTTTCCTTGGAATTCCAGGCTTTAAATGGGAAATTTTCCTGGGAATTCCAGACTTTGAGTGGGAATTGCAGGCTTGGAACAAAAAATTTTTCCTGGGAATTTTTTCCAGCCAATTGCAGGCTTGGAGCGGGAATTTTTTCCTGGGAATTCCAAGATTTGAGAGGGAATTTTTTTCCTGGGAATTTTTTCCTGGGAATTTTTCCTGGGAATTTCAGGCTTGGAGCAGGAATTTTTTGTTTTGGCGGGAATTTTGGAGGTTGTTTTGGCGGGAATTCCTGCTCCAGGATCGCGGGACCTTTCCCGGAAAACCCAGGAGATTAATTACGAACTAATAATTATTAACAATTAAATAATTAGAATCTAACAATTCAGTGACTAACACTCCATAATCAATAATAAATAATCAATATGATCAGTTTATAAGCAATAATAATCAATCAATTAATCGATATCAATTAATAAGCAATAATTAATTGTTAATTATCTTCTTTAATCAGCTGCCGGTGTCAAACACGGAAAAATAAAATTCCGGATTTTTAAAGCAATTTCTGGTTCCTTGGAATCCTTGGAAGCCCCTTCCCCCTGAGCCCAAAGAATTCCCAAAAAATTCCCAAAGAATTTTCCAGCAATTCCCAACAATTGCCCCCCACAATTCCCCAAAGAATCCCAACACATTTCCCAAAGAATTCCTGAAGAATTCCCAATAAAAATCCCAAAGAATTCCCAATAAAATTCCAGAAAACTCTCCAGAAAACTGGGATTTGGGATTGGGAATTGGGAATTGGGATCTGGGATTCGGGGATGGAAATTTGGGATTGGGAATTTGGGATTGGGGAATTTGGATTTGGGATTGGGAACTGGGAATTGGGAACTGGGAATTGGGATTGGGATTTGGGAACTGGGATCTGGGATTTGGGATTGGGAATTTGGGATTGGGAACTGGGAATGTGGGAATGGGATCTTGGATTTGGGGATGGGGAATTTGGGATTGGGAATGGGAACGGGAGATTTTGGGAACTGGGGTTTGAGGAACTGGGATTGGGAATGGGGAATTGGGAATGTGGGATTGGGAATTGGGAATTGGGATCTGGGATTTGGGATTGGGAACTGGGAATTGGGATTTGGGATTGGGAATTGGGGATTGGGATTTTGGGATTTGGGATTTGAGGAATTTGGGAATTTGGGATTTGGGATTTTTGGATTTGGGACTGGGGACTTGGGATTGGGAATTGGGGATTGGGGGATTTTGATTTGGGGTTGGGAACTGGGAATTGGGATTTGGGGATTGGGAATGGGGGATTGGGGGTTGGAATTTAGGACTGGGAACAGGGAATGGGGGGTTTGGGAATGAGAGATTGGGATCTGGGATTTGGGATTGGGAATTTGGGAATGGGAATTTGGGATTGGGAATTTGGGATTCGGAATGGGAACGGGAGATTTTGGGAACTGGGAAATGGGAATGTGGGATTGGGAAATGGGAATGGGGAATTGGGATCTGGGATGTGGGATTGGAAATTTGGGATTGGGGGATTTGGAGATTGGGATTGTGGGATTGGAAATTTGGGATTGGGGGTTTGGGGACTGAGATTTGGGATTTTGGGAATTGGGGTTTGGGGAACTGGGAATGGGGAATTGGGAATGGAGGATGGGGATCTGGGATCAGAATTGGCAATCAGGAATGGGGAGATTGGAATCTGGGATTTGGGATCTGGGAATGGGAACAGGAAATTGGGAACTGGGGTTTGCAATCTGGGAACGGGGGATTGGGATCGTGGGAATGGGATCCGGGATTGGGGTTTGGGGACTGGGATTTTGGGATTGGGAACCAGGAATGGGGATTGGGGATTTGGGATTTAGGAATTAGGAACCGGGAACTGGGATCTGGGATAGGGAACTGGGAATGGGGAATTGGAAATAGGGATTTGGGGGAATGGGAATGGGGGATTGGGAATTTGGGAATGGGATCCGGGATTGGGGTTTGGGGACTGGGAATTTGGGGAATGGGGATTTTGGGAATGGGGGATTGGGGATTTTGGGATTTGGGAATTAGGAATTTGGGATTTGGGAATGGGGAACTGGGATCTGGGATAGGGAACTGGGAATGGGGAATTGGAAATAGGGATTTGGGGGAATGGGATTGGGGGATTGGGATTTTGGGAATGGGATCCGGGATTGGGGTTGGGGGATTGGGAATTTGGGATTGAGAACCGGCAGTGGGGATTGGGGATTGGGGATTCGGGATTTAGGAATTAGGAACCGGGAACTGGGATCTAGGATAGGGAACTGGGAATGGGGAATTGGAAATATGGATTTGGGGCAATGGGATTGGGAATGGGGGATTGGGATTTTGGGAATTGGGAGCTGGGGACTGGGAATGTGGGAATGGGGAATTTGGGAGGGGAGATTGGGATTGGGGTTTGGGAATTGGGAATTTTTGGGGGATTGGGGGGGATTTGGGGATGGGGATTTGGGATTGGGAATGGGTGAGATTTTTGGGATGGGGGGGAATTGGGATCAGGGGTTGGGGACTGGGATTTGGGATTGGGAACTGGGAATGGGAGAATGAGGGGTTTGGGGGTTGGGAATGAGGTTTGGGATTTGGGATTTGGGATTTGGGATTTGGGATTTGGGATTGGGGTTTGGGGACGGGGAAGGAGGGACTGGGAACGTGGGATGGGGAATTGGGATTGGGGATCTGGGAATTGGGAATGTGGGAATGGGAACAGGGATTGGGGGATTGGGATTAGAAGCTGGGAATGGGATTTGGGATTGGGATTGGGAACTGGGAATTGGGATTTGGGATTGGGATTGGGAATGTGGGACTGGGATTTGGGATTGGGCATGGGAAATTGGGAATTTGGGATCGGGAATGTGGGATTTTGGGATCGGAGGCTGGGACTGGGAGCTGGGAAGGGGGAACTGGGAATGGGGGTTTTGGGAATTGGGGTTTGGAGAACTGGGAAATGGGATTGGGAACTGGGAATGGGGGATTTAGGATCTGGGAACTGGGAATGGGGAATTGGGATTTTCGGATTGGGAATTCGGAGTCGGGAACTGGGAATGGGGAATTGGGATCGGGGATTTGGTTCTGGGGAACTGGGATTTGAGATTTGGGATTTGGGAATTTAGCGTTTGGGATTTGGGGACTGGGGGTTTGGGGTTGGACATTGGGAATGGAAAATTGGGAATTCGGGACTTGGGATCTGGGGGCTCAGGAATGTGGGAACTGGGAATGGGGGATTTGGGAATGGGGATTGGGAAATTGGGAACTGGGAATGGGGGATTTGGGAATGGGGATTGGGAAATTGGGAACTGGGAATGGGGGATTTGGGAATGGGATCTGGGAATGGGGGATTGGGAAATTGGGAACTGGGAATGGGGGATTTGGGAATGGGGGATTGGGAAATTGGGAACTGGGAATGGGAGATTTGGGAATGGGATTTGGGAATGGGGGATTGGGAAATTGGGAACTGGGAATGGGGGATTGGGAAATTGGGAACTGGGAACTGGGAATGGGATTTGGGAATGGGGGATTGGGAAATTGGGAACTGGGAATGGGGAATTTGGGAATGGGATTTGGGAATGGGGGAATGGGAAATTGGGAACTGGGAACTGGGAATGGGGGTTTGGGAATGGGGGATTGGGAAATTGGGAACTGGGAATGGGGAATTTGGGAATGGGATCTGGGAATTTGGGGATTGGGATCTGGGAGTGGGGGAAGAAGGGATCGGAATCTGGGATTTGGGATTGGGGTTTGGAATTTGGGAATGGGGGAATGGGAATGGGGGATTGGGGAACCGGGATTGGGACTTTGGGATTGGGGGTTGGGAACTGGGATTTTGGGATTTGGGAATGTGAGTGGGGAACTGGAAATGGGGGATTGGGATCTGAGAATGGGATTGGGGTTTGGGAACGGAGCCTGGGAATGTGGGATTGGGAACTGGGAATTGGGATTGGGAATGAGGGATTGGAAACTGGGAATTGGGATTGGGAACTGGGAATTGGGATTTGGGATCGGGAATATGGGACTGGGATTTGGGATTGGAATTTTGGGATTGGGGGGTTGGGATTTGAATTTGTTTGAATTTTTGAGGATTTTTTGGTTGATTTTTTGGTGATTTTTTGGTGATTTTTTTGGTGATATTTTGGGGAAAATTTTTGCGATTTTGGGAAATTTTTTGGTGATTTTGGGGGAATTTATTTGGAATTTGGGGGAGATTTTCTTTTTATCTGTTTTTATAAATTTTCTGGGAATTTTTCGCCATTCTATTTCCGGAGTTCGGTCCCTCCCCCACGGGGTTAATGGCAAACCCTGAGGAATTTGGGGGGAAATTTTAAATTTTGGGGGGAAATTTTAGGGATTTTTCTGTTGTTCTGTATTTGGGGATTTTGGGGGAAATATTTTTTAAATTTCAGAATTATTTGGGGAAATTCTGGGAAATTTTTGGTGACATTTTGTGAATTTTTTTGTGATTTTTTGGTAATTTTTGGTGATTTTTTTCGTGGTTTTTTGGGATTTTTTTGGTGATTTTTGGGGGGAATTTTGGGATTTTTTTGAGGATTTTAGGAATTTTTTGGGAATATTTTTGTGATTTTGGGGGAATTTTTGGGGAATTTTGAGGAATTTTTGGTGATTTTTTTGGAATTTTCTGGTGATTTTTGGTGAAAATTTAGAAGATTTTTGTGGGAATTTTTTGTGATTTTGGGGGGGATTTTTTTGGTGATTTTGGGGGATTTTCTTGTGATTTTTGTGGAATTTTGGGGGGGGGTTGGGGGGAATTTTTGGTGATTTTGGGGGGGATTTTTGGTAATTTTTTGTAAATTTTTTTGTGATTTTGGGGGAATTTTTTGTAATTTTTTGGGAATTTTGGGGAAGTTTTTGGTGATTTTTTTGTGATTTTTTGGGATTTTTTGGGAATTTTGGGTGATTTTCAGGAGGGAATTTTTTGGTGATATTTTGGAATTTTTTGGCGCATTTTTGGTGAATTTTTGGAGATTTTTTTCGTGATTTTTGGGAATTTTTGGGTGATTTTTTGGGGGGAATTTTTGCGATTTTTTTGGAATTTTTGGTGATTTTTGGGGAATTTCTTTGGAATTCCTGGGGGATTTTTTTTTTATTTTGACTTTTCCAATTTTGGGGAATTTTTGTGATTCCATTTTGGCCTCGGCCCCCCCCGATTTTTGTTGGCATTTTTTTGAGGAATTTGGGGAAATTTTGGAGATTTTTGGTTCTGGATTTGGGAATTTTGGGGGCAAATTTTATTTTTTAAATTTCGGAATTATTTGGGGAAATGTTGGGAATTTTTTTGTGATTTTTGGTGAATTTTTGGTGCTTTTTTGGGAATTTTGGGGGGATTTTTCGTGATTTTTTCATGATTTTTTGGGAATTTTTTGGGTGACTTTTTGTGGGTTTTTTGGGGAATTTTTTGGGAATTTTGGGGGGATTTGGGGGTTTTTTAGGGGATTTTTTGGAGATTTTTGGTGACTTTTTTGGAATTTTTTGGTGATTTTTGTGAAATTTTTGGTGATTTTTGGTGAAAATTTTGAAGATTTTTGGGGGAATTTTTGGTTATTTTTTAGGATTTTTTAGTTGATTTTGGGGGAATTTTTGGCGATTTTTGGCGATTTTTGGTGAATTTTTGGTGATTTTTTTGATGATTTTTTGGGATTTTTTTGTGATTTAGGGGAATTTTGGGGTGACTTTTTGTGATTTTTTTTTTGGAGGATTTTTGGGTATATTTTGGGAATATTTTTGTGATTTCTGGGGGAATTTTTGGTGATTTTTTGGGAATTTTGGGAAATTTTTTTGTGATTTCTGGGGGAATTTTTGGTGATTTTTGGGTGATTTTTTGGTGATTTTGGGGTGATTTTTTGTGAATTTTTTGGGAATTTTTTGTGAAATTTTTGGTGATTTGGGGGGTAATTTTGGCAAATTTTTGGTGGTTTTTTGTGATTTTTTTTCGTGATTTTGGGGGGAATTTTTTGCAATTTTGGGGGATTTTTTTGCGATTTTTTTGAATTTTTTTGTGATTTTTGGGGGGAGTTTTTGGGAATTTTTGGTGATTTTTGGTGGGGGCTTTTTTGGTGATTTTTAAAAAGAAAATGTGGCAATTTCGGGGAATTTTTTGAATTTTTTTGTGATTTTTTAAAATTTTTGGTGATTTTTTATGTTTTTTGGTGATGTTTGGGTGATTTTTTGGTGGTGTTTTGGAAATTTGGGGAATTTTGGGGAATTTTTTGGAGAATTTTTGGGAATTTTTTTGTGATTTTTGGTGATTTTTTGTGAACTTTGGGGAATTTTGGGGGATTTTCTGGGGGAATTTTGGGGGATTTTCTGGGAATTTTTTTTGAATTTTTGGGGATTTTTTGGGAATTTTTGTTGAGATTTTTTGTGAATTTTTTGGTGATTTTTTTGGGATTTTTGGTGATTTTTTAAATTATCTTTTTGGGGTGATTTTTTTGGGTTTTTTTTTAATTTTTGGTGATTCTTTGGGAAATTTTTTGTGATTTTTTGGGAAAATGTTTTGGAATTGATTTAAATTTTGGGGGGAATTTTGTTGAATTTTTTATTTTGACTTTTCCGGGAATTGTTTGCGATTTTTCAGGGCCTCGGATTTGAAAATTTGGGGAAATTTTTTTAATTTTTAATGGCAAATCCCGAGGAATTTCGGGGGAAATTTTGGGGGAAATTTTGGGAATTATTTTTGTGACTTTTTGTGAATTTTTTGTGATTTTGGGGGGATTTTTGGGGAATTTTTGGTGATTTTTGGTGGGATTTTTTTGGTAAATTTTTTTTTTTAAATTGGCAATTTCAGGGAATTTTTTGATGATTTTTTTGTGATTTTTTTAAATTTTTGGTGATTTTTAAATGTTTTTTGGTGATTTTTTGGTGATTTTTTGTGATTTTTTAGGGAATTTTGGGGGCATTTTTTTGTGATTTTTGGTGATTTTTTAGGGGACTTTTGGGGAATTTGGGGGGATTTTCTGGGGGAATTTTTTGTGATTTTTAAATTTTTTTGGTGACTTTTTTGGTGATTTTTTAGGGAAATTTGGGGGGAATTTTTTGTGATTTTTGGTGATTTTTTAGGGGACTTTTGGGGGGATTTTCTGGGGGAATTTTTGGTGATTTTTTTTGGGAAATTTTTTTGAATTTTTGGTGGTTTTTTGGGAATTTTTGTTGAGATTTTCTGTGAATTTTTTGGTGATTTTTTGGGGATTTCTGGTGATTTTTTTATTATCTTTTTGGGGTGATTTGTTTTGGGGTTTTTTTTAATTTTTGGTGATTCTTTGGGAAATTTTCGGTGATTTTTTGGGAAAATGTTTTGGAATTGATTTAAATTTTGGGGGGAATTTTGTTGAATTTTTTATTTTGACTTTTCCGGGAATTGTTTGCGATTCCATTTCGGGCCTCGGCCCCTCCCCCGCTCCGTTAATGGCAAATCCCGAGGAATTTCGGGAATTTTTTGGGAATTTTCGCGACCTTTGCCCGGCCTGGGCCGATCCC
Source organism: Emberiza elegans (assembly GCA_024865655.1). Lineage (NCBI taxonomy): Eukaryota > Metazoa > Chordata > Aves > Passeriformes > Fringillidae > Emberiza > Emberiza elegans. The sequence continues at coordinate 1,785,356 of JALJVW010000102.1, forward strand.
GGGATTTTCTCGCGCTGGGAAGGACCCGGAGGGAGAAAACCTGGAGAGAAATCCAGGAAAAATCCGGGAAAAAGAAATAAACGGGAAAAAAAGGGGAAAAACGGGGGAAAATTGCCAAAAATTCCCCCAAAAAATCACAAAAAATCACCAAAAAATCACCCAAATAAATCCCAAAAAATCACAAAAAAATTCCCAAAAATCACCAAAAAACCACAAAAGAAATCACTAAAAATCACCCCAAAAATTCGTTAAAAAACGGCCAAAAAATCACCAAAAATCACCAAAAATTCCCCCAAAATCAACTAAAAAATCCTAAAAAATAGCCAAAAATTCCCCCCAAAATCTTCAAAATTTTCACCAAAAATCACCAAAAATTTCACAAAAATCACCAAAAAATTCCAAAAAAGTCACAAAAAATTCCCCCCAAATCACCAAAATTTTCACCAAAAATCTCAAAAAAATCCCCTAAAAAACCCCAAAATCCCCCAAAATTCCCAAAAAATTCCCCAAAAAAACCACAAGAAGTCACCCAAAAAAATGACAAAAAATTCTCAAAAAATCATGAAAAAAACCCCAAAAAATCATGAAAAAATCACGAAAAATCCCCCCCAAAATTCCCAAAAAATAACCAAAAATCACAAAAAAATTCCCAACATTTCCCCAAATAATTCCGAAATTTAAAAATAAATAATTTGCCCCAAAATTCCCAAATCCAGAACCAAAAATCTCCAAAATTTCCCCCCCAAATTCCTCGGGATTTGCCATTAACAGAGCGGGGGAGGGGCCGAGGCCCGAAATGGAATCGCAAACAATTCCCGGAAAAGTCAAAATAAAAGCAAAAAATCCCCCAAGAATTCCAAAGAAATTCCAAAAAATCACCAAAAATTCCACAAAAAATCACCAAAAATCATCAAAAAATCACACAAGAAATCACCAAAAAATCACCCAAAAATCACCAAAAAATTCACAAAAAACAACAAAAATTTCCCCAAAAAATCCCAAAAAAATCACCCAAGAAATCACCCAAAAAATCACCAAAAAAATCACAAAAAAATCACAAAAAATCACCAAAAAAATCACCAAAAATCACAAAAAAAAAAATCACAAAATCAACAAAAATTGCTAAAAATCACCAAAACCAAATTCAAAAATCACTAAAATCCTAAAAATTCCAAAAAAATTTTCACAAAAAAATTTCACAAAAATCAACAAAAACACAAAAAAAATTACAAAAACATCACCAAAAATTCCCCAAAAATTCCCAAAAAATCGCCAAAAATTCCCAATTTTTCTCCATTTTTTTCCCAAAATTTTTCCCTGAAAAATTTGGGAAAAATATTTGCCCTAAAATCCCAAAAATCCAGAACAAAAATCAAAAATTTTACGGATTTTCCCCCAAAATTATGAATTTTTCCCCAATTTCTGCCCAATTTTACCCTAAATTTCCCCCAATTTTTCCCAATTCCCCCCACATTTTTCCCAATTTCCCCTATTTTTTCCCAAATTTTCCCCACTTTTCCCCCATTTTTTCCCAAATTTCCCCAAATTTTTTCCCATGTCCCCCACAAAATTTGAGATTTATTCCCCTTTTTCGCCCCTGAAAATTGAGAATTTTCTCCCAATTTTCCCCAATTTCTGCCCGATTTTCCCCAAAATTTTCCCCAATTTCTGCCTGATTTTCCCCAAAATTTTCCCCAATTTTTCCCCAAATTTTCTCCAATTTTTCCCAAATATTCCCCAATTTCCGCCAAATTTTTGCCCCAATTTTCCACCAATTTCCCCCGAAATTTTCCCAATTTTTTCCCAATTTTTGCCCAATTTCCCGCAAATTTTCCCCAATTTCCCGCCAATTTTCGCCAATTTTTTGCCCCAATTTTCCCCAAATTTTTCCCCATTTCCCCCCAGTTTTCCCCAATTTTTCTTCCCAATTTTTCTTCCCATTTTTCTTCCCATTTTTTCCCAATTTTTCTCCAATTTCCCCCCAAATTTCCCCCCAAATTTCCCCCCAAATTTCCCCCCAATTTTTTCCAAATTTTTCCCAAAATTTCCCCAATATTTCCCCACTTTTCCCCCAATTTCTCCCCAATTTTTTCCCCAATTTTTCCCAAATTCCCCCCCATTTTTTTTTCCCACCCAAAATTTTTTCCTCAATTTTCCCCAATTTTTCCCCAATTTCCCCCAAATTTTTTCCCAATTATCCCCAATTTTTCCCCATTTTCCCCCAATTTTTCCCCATTTTTCCCATTTTTCCCTTTTTTCCCAGCCCTGGGATTTTTCCCATTCTCAGCTCCAGCTTTCCCCCGCTCCCTTTTTCCCCCTCGGGAATTTCGCAATTCCCAAAACCCAAAAATTCCCGAATTTTTTTGGTCATTTCCGGGAATTCAGAGCCGGCAGCGACCTCGGAGCCATCGGGACCAACCCAAAACCCCAAAAACCCCAAAAATTCCCAAAAATCCCAAAAAATTCCCCAAAATTCCCCAAAAATTCCCGGCGGGAAGCGGCTCCAGCATGGTGAGAAAATTCCCAAATTTTGGGGATAAAAAAGGGAATTTTGGGGGTGGGGGTTGGGATTTGGGGGGATTTTGGGGGGGAATTTTTTGGGATTTTTGGGGGATTTTTTGGGGGGATTTTGGGGTTTTTGGGGGGCAGAATTTTGTGGGAATTATTGGGATTTTGGGGATTTTTTTTGGGGAATTTTTGGTGATTTTGGGGGGATTTTGGGGGAATTTTTTGGTGATTTTTTGTGAAATGTTCGGGGAATTTTTTGTGATTTTGGGCATATTTTTGGTGATTTTTTGGTGAATTTTTGGTGATTTTTGGGGAATTTTGGGGGATATTTTTAGGAATTTTTTGGTGATTTTTTGTGATTTTTGGTGATTTTTCGGTGATTTTTCGGTGATTTTTCGGGAATTTTTTGTGTTTTTTGGGGATTTTTGGGTGATATTTTAGGATATTTTTTGGGAATTTTTGGGGAATTTTTTGTTGATTTTGGGGGAATTTTTTTGTGATTTTGGGGGAATTTTTTTTTGTGATCTTTTGGGGGAATTTTTGGTGATTTTTGGTGCATTTTTTGTTGATTTTTTGGTGATTTTTTAGGGATTTTTTGGTGATTTTTTTAGGGAATTTTGGGGGATTTTTGTGGGGTTCCTGTGCCAGCAACGATCTCGGAGCCATCGGGACCAACCCAAAAATTCCCAAAACTCCAAAAAATCCCAAAAAATTCCCAAAAAATTCCCAAAAAATTCCCGGCGGGAAGTGGCTCCAGATGGTGAGGAAATTCCCAAATTTTGGGGGGAATAAATGGAATTTTGGGGGGGAATTTTGGGTTTTTTCCCGGGATTTTGGGGGGATTTTGGGATTTTGGGGGGCAGAATTTTGTGGGAATTATTGGGATTTCTGTGGGAATTTTTGGTGATTTTTGGGAATTTTTTTGTGGTTTTTTGGGAATTTTTGGTGATTCTTTTAGGATATTTTTGGTGATTTTTTGGGGAGTTTTGGGGGAAATTTTGGTGATTTTTGGGATTTTTTGGTGATTCGGGGGAATTTTTTGTTGATTTTTTGGTGATTTTTGGGGAATTTTGGTGATTTTATGGGAATTTTTTTGTGTGATTTTATGGGATTTTTTTGCGGATTTTTGGGGGATTTTTTGGTGATTTTATGGGGATTTTTTGGTGATTTTATGGGAATTTTTTGGGAATTTTTTGTTGATTTTTCAGTGATTTTTCGGGATATTTTTGGGGAATTTTTCGGGATATTTTTGGGGAATTTTTGTTGATTTTTTGGTGATTTTTTGGGGATTTTTTGGTGATTTTGGGGGCATTTTTTGGTGATTTTATGGGAATTTTTTGTGAGATTTTTTGGGAATTTTTTGTTGATTTTTCGGTGATTTTTCGGGATATTTTGGGGGAATTTTTTGGTGATTTGGGGGAATTTTTGGGGGAATTTTTGGGGATTTTTGGGGGGAATTTTTGGTGATTTTGGGGATATTTTGGGGATTTTTTGTGATTTTTTGTGATTTTTTGGAGATTTCTTGGGAATTTTTTGGCGATTTTTTGGTGATTTTTTGGTAATTTTTTGGTGATTTTGGGGGGTTTTTTTGAATTTTTCCTGATTTTTGAGGGGAATTTTTGGGGTTCTGGGAGGAAATATTTTGGGGATTTTTTTGTGATTTTTGGGAGGATTTTTTTGAATTTTTCCTGATTTTTGAGGGGAATTTTTTGGGGAATTTTTTGGTGATTTTTGGGGAATTTTTTGGTGATTTTTGGGAGGATTTTTTGAATTTTTCCTGATTTTTGGGGGGAATTTTGGGGGTTTTTGGGGGGGAAATTTTGGTGACTTTTTGGTGATTTTTGGGAAATTTTTTTTTATTTTTCCTGATTTTTGGGGGGATTTTTGGTTTTTGGGGGGAATATTTTGGTGATTTTTTGGTGATTTTTGGGAAATTTTTTGGAATTTTTCCTGATTTTTGGGAGGATTTTTTCGGTTTTTTGGGGGGATATTTTGGGGGTTTTTTTGTGAATTTTGGGAAATTTTTTGGAATTTTTCCTGATTTTTGGGCGGTTTTTGCGGGGGATTCTTTGGGGATTTTTTTGTGAATTTTGGGAATTTTTTTTTAATTTTTCCTGATTTTTGAGGGGAATTTTGGGGTTTTGTGAGGAATATTTTGGGGTTTTTTTCGTGATTTTGGGGAAATTTTTTGGAATTTTTCCTGATTTTTGGGAGGATTTGGGGGGGGGGATATTTTGGGGATTTTTTATGATTTTTGGGAGGATTTTTTAAAATTTTTCCTGATTTTTTGGGGATTTTTGGGGATTTTTTTGTGGATTTGGGAGGGGGTGCCCCTCCCCCCCTCCCCCTTTCCCGGAGGTTTTTTGGGATTTTGGGGATTTTGGGGATTTTTGGGAATTTTTTTTCCTGAAGTTCCGCGAGGGGGAGGGGAAGGGGAAGGATTTGGGATTTGGGGGGAAAAAATCCAAAGAATTGTTTAAAAATCCCCCTAAAAATCCCAAAAAATCCCCTAAAAAATCACCAAACTTCGCCCCAAAAATCCCCCCAAAATTCCCAAAATATCCCCCAAAATCCCAAAAAAATCCCCAAAAAAATCCCCTAAAACATCACCAAACCTCACCCCCAAAAATCCCCTCAAAATCCCAAAATATCCCCGAAATCCCCCCAAAAAATCCCAAAAGATCCCCCAAAATCCCCAAAAATTCCCCAAAAAAATCTCCTAAAATCCCTAAAACCTCACCCCAAAAAATCCCAAAAATCCCCAAAAATCCCAAAATACCCCCCAAAATCCCAAAAAATTCCCAAAAAAATCTCCTGAAAAATCACCAAACCCCATCCCCAAAAAATCCCCAAAATCCCCCAAAATATCCCAAAATCCTCAAAAAATCCCCAAAAAATCTCCAAAAAATCAAAAAACCTTACTCCCCCCAAAAATCCCCCAAAATTCCCAAAAGATCCCTGAAAAATCCCAAAAAAAACCTTAAAATATCCCCAAAATCCCAAAAATCCCCAAAAAATCTCCTAAAAAATCACCAAACCCCACCCCCCAAAATCCCCCCAAAATTCCCAAAAGATCCCCCAAAATCCCCCAAAAATTCCAAAAAAATCTCCTAAAAATCCCCAAACCCCCCCCCAAAAATCCCCCCAAAATTCCCAAAATATCCCCCAAAATCCCAAAATATTTCCCAAAAAATTCCAAAAATGGGGATTTTCCAAAAAATCCCAAAAAATCCCCTAAATATCCCCAAATTTCCCCAAAAATTCCCCAAAATCCCCAAAATCCCCAAAATTTAAAAAATCCCCAAAATTTAAAAAGATCCCCAAAATCCCCCAAAAATTCCCAAAAAATCTCCTAAAAATCTCCAAACCCCGTCCCCAAAAATCCCCCCAAAATTCCCAAAATATCCCCAAAATCCCCCAAAAATTCCCAAAAAAATCTCCTAAAATCTCCCAAATTTGCCTCCAAAAATCCCCAGATTTCCTAAAATATCCCCCAAAATCCCAAAAAATCCCAAAAAAAATCTCCTAAAAAATCACCAAACCTCACCCCCAAAAATCCCCCCAAAAAATCCCAAAAGATCCCCCAAATCCCCCAAAATTTCCCAAAAATTTAAAAAAATCCCAAAAATCCCAAAAAATTTTGGGGTTTGGAAATCCCCTAAAAATTCCCAAAAAATCTCCCAAAAATTCCCTAAAATCCCAAAAAATGAAATCCCCAAAAATCCCAAAAATCCCAAAAATCCTAAAAATCCCAAAAAAAAAAAATCCCAAAATTTGGGGGTTTTGGGGTCCCCCAAAATTTGGGATTTGGGGTTTTAAAATTTTTGGTTTGGGAGTTTTTGGGGTTTTGGGGATTTTGGGGATTTTGGGGATTTGGGGTTTTGGGGGAGGTTTTGGGGATTTGGGGTTTGGGGAATTTACAGTTTTGGGGATTTGGGATTTGGAGATTTTGGGATTTGGGGAATGGACTTTGGGGAGGGAATTTGGGATTTTAGGGATTGGGGATTTGGGGAAATTTGGGATTTGGGGGGATTTGAGATTTGGGGGTTTTTAGGTCCTTTTGGGATTTGGGGAATCAATTTTGGGATTTGGGGTTTTGAGGAGGGGATTTGGGATTTGAGATTTGGGGTTTGAGATTTGGGGGATTTGGAATTTGGGATTTGGGGTTTTGGATTTTGGGGATTTTGGGATTTTTGGGGGTTTGGGGATTTGGGATTTGGGGGATTTTGGGGATTTGGGGCTTTTGGGATTTAGGGAGGTTTTTGGGGGATTTGGGATTTTGGGATTTTGGGGGATTTGGGGTTTTGGGGTTTTGGGATTTTGGGATTTTTGGGGTTTCGGGGATTTGGAAAATTTGGGGATTTGGATTTTTTTGGGATTTTGGGATTTTGGGATTTGGGGTTTTGGGATTTTTGGGTTTTTTGGGGATTTTGGATTTTAGGGATTTTTGGGGATTTTGGGGTTTGGGATTTTGGGATTTTGGGATTTTTGGGAATTTGGGATTTGGGGATTTTGGGATTTTTGGGATTTGGGGTTTTGGGATTTTGGGGATTTGGGATTTTTGTGGGGATTTGGGATTTTGGGGTTTTGGATTTTTGGGATTTGGGGTTTTTTTGGGATGTGGGGTTTGGGGATTTTTGGGAATTTGGGGATTTTGGGAATTTGGGGATTTGGGGATTTGGGATTTTGGGGGGGATTTGGGGGTTTTAGAATTTGGGATTTTGGGGATTTTTGGGATTTTGGGGATTTGGGATTTTGGGGAATTTTTTTGGGGGATTTGGGGAATTTGGGATTTAGGATTTGGGGTTTTTTTGGATTTTTTGGGGATTTGGGGATTTTGGGGTTTGGGGATTTTTGGGGATTTGGGGATTTTGGGATTTAGATTTGGGATTTTGGGGATTTTAGATTTTTGGGGATTTGGGATTTGGGGATTTGGGGAATTTGGGATTTTGGGGATTTTGGGATTTTGGGTTTGGGGGATTTTGGGATTTTTTTGGGGATTTGGGATTTTGGGGGGTTTTTTTTTTGGGATTTTTGGGGGGATTTTGGGGATTTGGGATTTTGGGGGGGATTTGGGGAATTTGGGATTTGGGATTTTGGGATGGAATTTTGGGATTTGGGATTTGGATTTTTTTTTGGGATTTGGGGATTTGGGGATTTTGGGATTTTTTTTGGGGTTTTTTTGGGATTTTTTGGGATTTTTTGGGGTTTGGGATTTTGGGGTTTAGGATTTTGGGATTTTTTAGGGGGGATTTGGGATTTTGGGGATTGGGGGATTTTTGGGGTTTGGGATTTGGGATTTGGGGAGTTTAGGATTTTGGGATTTGGGGTTTTTGGGGATTTGGTAATTTGGGGATTTTGGGATTTGGGGTTTCGGGTTTGGGATTTTTGGGATTTGGGATTTTGGGGATTTTTGGGATTTGGGATTTTGGGGTTTGGGATTTTGGGGATTTTGGGGATTTGGGATTTTTGAGGATTTGGGATTTGGGATTTTGGGATTTTGGGATTTGGAGATTTTGGGGATATTTGGGGGTTTTGGGATTTTGGGTTTGGGATTTTGGGATTTTGGGGATTTGGGATTTTGGGAATTTTGGGGTTTGGGATTGGGGGATTTTGGGATTTTTGGGGATTTGGGATTTTGGGGATTTGGGAATTTTTGGGATTTGGGATTTTGGGTTTTGATTTTTGGGATTTTGGGTTTTGGATTTTTGGGATTTGGGGTTTTGGGATTTGGGATTTGGGGTTTTGGGATTTTGGGGTTTTGGGGTTTGGGATTTGGGATTTTGGGGATTTGGGATTTTGGGATTTGGGGATTTGGGGATTTGGGATTTTGGGGATTTCGAAATTTTGGGGTTTGGGGGATTTGGGATTTGGGGAGGGTTTGGGAGGATTTTTTTTTGGGATTTTGGGGTTTGGGATTTTGGGGTTTTGGGATTTTGGGGATTTTGGGATTTGGGATTTTTGGGATTTGGGATTTGGGATTTTGGGGATTTTGGGGATTTTGGGATTTGGGGTTTTGGATTTTTGGGATTGGGATTTTCAAAAAAAAAATTGGGAATTTTGGGGATTTTGGGGAATTTGGGGATTTGGGAATTTGGGATTTGGGGATTTGGGGATTTGGGGATTTTGGGTTTTGGGGGATTTTTTGGGATTTGGGATTTTGGGGATTTGGGATTTTTTTGGGGATTTGGGATTTTGGGGATTTGGGATTTGGGGATTTGGGGAACAGGGGGATTTGGGGGATTTTGGGGGATTTGGGGGTTGGGGATTTTTGATTTTTTGGGATTTTGGGAATTTTGGGTTTTTGGGGATTGGGATTTTTTGGATTTTGGGGATGGGGATTTGGGATTTGGGGGGGATTTGGGATTTGGGGATTTGGGATTTTTTGGGATCCAGATTTTGGGGATTTGGGGATTTGGGGGGAATTTTGGATTTTGGGGGATTTGGGGGATTTGGGGTTTTTGGGGTTTGGGATTTTGGTTTGGGGGATTTGGGGATTTGGGATTTTGGGATTTGGGGGATTTTTGGGGATTTTGGGGGATTTGGGGGATTTTTTGGATTTTGGGGAATTTGGGATTTTTGGGGATTTGGGAATTTGGGATTTGGGGATTTGGGGATTTGGGATTTTGGGGATTTTGGGGATTTTGGGATTTTGGGGAATTTGGGATTTTGGGGAATTTGGGTTTTGGATTTTTGGGGATTTGGGAATTTGGGAAAAAAATTTGGGATTTGGGGATTTGGGATTTTGGGATTTTGGGGATTTGGGAATTTTTTGGGGATTTTGGAATTTGGGGGAAAATTTGGGGGGAATTTGGGGATTTTGGGAATTTGGGATTTTTGGGAATTTGGAAAAATTTGGGATTTTTGGGATTTTGTGATTTGGGTTTGGGGAAATTTGGGATTTTTGGGAATTTTGGTTTTTGGGATTTTGGGATTTGGGAATTTGGGATTTTTGGGATTTGGGGATTTTGGGAATTTGGGGATTTTGGGGAAATGGGGGGATTTTGGGGATTTGCATTTGGGATTTTTTGGGAAAATTTGGGGATTTTTGGGATTGGGATTTTTTTGGGATTTTTGGGGAAAAATAGGATTTTTTTGGGGAATTTTGGGGAATTTTGGGGGGGGATTTGGGATTTGGGAAGGTTCCAGATTTTGGGAAATGGGAAAATGGGGAAATTTGGGATTTTTGGGGGGAAAATGGGGGGGGGGGAAAAATGGGGGAAAAATGGGATTTGGGGATTGGGGGAAAAATGGGGAAAATGGGGAAAAATGGGAAAATTTGGGAAAAATGGGGAAAAAATGGGGGGGAAAAATGGGGGAAAATGGGAAAAAAAAATGGGGAAAAATGGGGAAAAATTGGGGGGGAAAAATGGGAAAAATGGGAAAATTGGGGAAAAAATGGGAAAAATGGGGAAAAATGGGGAAAAAATGGGGAAAATGGGAAAAAATGGGGAAAATGGGAAAAAATTGGGAAAATGGGGAAAAATGGGGAAAAATGGGGAAAAATGGGGAAAATGGGAAAAATGGGGAAAAAAATGGGGAAAAATGGGAAAAATGGGGAAAAATGGGGGAAAAATGGGGAAAAATGGGGGAAAATGGGAAAAATGGGGGAAAAATGGGGAAAAAAATGGGAAAAAATGGGGAAAATGGGGAAAAATGGCAAAAAATGGGAAAAATGGGGAAAATTGGGGAAAAATAGGAAAAAAAATGGGGAAAATGGGAAAAAATTGGGAAAAAAAATGGGGGAAAAATGGGAAAAAATGGGAAAAAATGGGAAAAATGGGGAAAAATGGGAAAAAATGGGAAAAATGGGGAAAAATGGGGAAAAATGGGAAAAAATGGGGAAAATTGAAAAAAAAAAATGGGAAAAAAAAATGGGGAAAAAAAAAATGGGAAAAAAATGGGAAAAATTGAAAAATGGGAAAAAAAAATGGGAAAAATGGGGAAAATGGGGAAAAATGGGAAAAATGGGAAAAAAATTTGGAAAAAAATGGGAAAAATGGGAAAATGGAAAAATGGGGGAAAAATGGGAAAATGGGAAAAAAAAATGGGAAAAATGGGGAAAATTGGGAAAAATGGGAAAAATGGGGAAAAAATGGGAAAAAAAAAAAAAATGGGGAAAATGGGGGGAAAATGGGAAAAAAAATGGGGAAAAAAAAAAAAATGGGAAAAAATGGGAAAAAAAAAATGGGAAAAATGGGGAAAAAATGGGGAAAAAATGGGAAAAATGGGGAAAAATGGGAAAATGGGGAAAAATGGGGAAAAAAATGGGAAAAAATGGGGGAAAAATGGGGAAAATGGGGAAAAAATGGGGAAAAATGGGGAAAAAAATGGGAAAAAAAAAAATTAGGAAAAATGGGAAAAATGGGAAAAATGGGGAAAAAATGGGAAAATTGGGAAAAAAATGGGGGGAAAAAATGGGGAAAAAATGGGGAAAATGGGAAAAATGGGGAAAAATGGGGGAAAATTGGGGGAAAATGGGGAAAAATTGGGGGAAAATCTGGGAAAATTGGGAAAAAATGGGGAAAAATGGGAAAAATGGGGAAAAATGGGGAAAATGGGGAAAATGGGAAAAAATGGAAAAAATGGGAAAAATGGGGAAAAATCTGGGAAAATTGGGAAAAAATGGGAAAAATCTGGGAAAATCGGGAAAAATGGGGAAAAATGGGGAAAAAATGGGAAAAAATGGGCAAAAAAAATGGGGAAAAATGGGAAAAAATGGGGAAAATCTGGGAAAAATCGGGGAAAAATGGGAAAAAATCTGGGAAAATTGGAAAAAAATGGGAAAAAATGGGGAAAATCTGGGAAAATTGGGAAAAATGGGGAAAATCTGGGAAAAATTGGGAAAATGGGGGGAAAATCTGGGAAAATCGGGAAAAAATGGGGAAAAATCTGGAAAATTGGGAAAAATCCGGAAAAATCGGGGAAAAATGGGAAAAAAAATGGGAAAAATGGGGAAAATTGGGAAAGGGGGGAAAAATGGGGAAAAATGGGAAAATGGGGAAAATCTGGGAAAAATGGGAAAAAAATGGGGAAAAATGGGAAAAATTGGGAAAATTTTGGGAAAATGGGTTTGGGGAAAAAATGGGAAAAATCTGGGAAAAAATGGGAAAATGGGGAAAAAAAAATGGGGAAAAATGGGGAAAATGGGGAAAAATTGGGGGGGAAAAAAATGGGAAAAATGGGAAAAATTGGGAAAAATGGGGAAAATTTGGAAAAATTGGGAAAAAAAAATTGGGAAAAAATGGGAAAAATGGGGAAAAAATGGGGAAAAATGGGGAAAAATCTGGGAAAATTGGGAAAAAATGGGGGAAAAAATGGGAAAATTGGGAAAAATCTGGGAAAATTGGGAAAGAATTGGGAAAATCTGGGAAAATTGGGAAAAAATGGGGAAAAAAATGGTTTTAAAAAATGGGGGGAAAAATGGGGAAAAATTTGGGACAAAAATGTTTTAAATTTTTGGGAAAAATGGGGAAAATGGGGAATTTTTTGGGGGTTTTAGGAAATTTTTGGGGAAAATTTGGGATTTTTGGGAAATTTGGGAAATTTTGGGGAAATATTTTAGGGGATTTTTTGGGAAAATTGGGAAATGTTTGGGGATTTGGGAAAAATTGGGAAAAAAATTGGGGTTTGGGGGAAAATGGTTTTAGGAAAAATGGGGAAAATGGGGTGTTTTAGGAAAAATTTTGGGAAAATGGGGAAAAATTGGGGTTTTTTGGGAAAAATGTTTTAGGATTGGGATTTTTAAAAATGGGAATTGGGTTTTGGGGAAATGGGGATGTTTTAGGGGGGGGTTTTGGGGAAAAATGGGGAAAATTGGGGTTTTGGGAAAAATGGGAAAAATTTGGGGAAATCCTGATGGGGAAAAATGGGGAAAATTGGGAAAAATTGGGGAAAATGGGAAATTGGGATGAAAAATGGGAATTTTGGGACATTCCCATATTTTTAGGGAAAATTGGGACAAAAATGGGGAAAAATGGGGAAAAAATTGTTTTAGGATTGGGTTTTGGGGACAAGTGTTTGGGGGAATTTTTGGGGAAATTCCCAGTGGAAGGAAATTTTTGGGGAAAAATGTTTAGGGACATTGGGGAAAATTTTTTGGGAAATGTTTAGGATTGGGAAAAATGGGGGTTTTTTGGGGAAAAATGGGGAAAATTTAGTGTTTTTTGGGACAAATTGGTTTTGGGATTTTTGGGACTGGGAAAAAATGGGGAAATGTTTTTGGGATCTTTTTTTGGGAAATTCCCATGGGAAAATTGGGGAAAAATGTTTTAAAATTGGGGAAAATTGGGGTGGTTCAGTTTTTTGGGGAAAAATGGGGGAAAATCTGGGAAAATTTGGGGAAAATTCTGGGAATTTTTGGGGAAATTCCTGATGGGAAAATTCAGGGGGAAATTCCCAGTGTTTTAGGAAATTCCAGTTTTGGGGGGGAAAATTGGGGGGTTTAGGTTTTTGGGGACAAAATGGGGATGGTTTTTTTTGGGGAAAATTGGGGTTTTGGGGGATTTTTGGGACAAAAATCATTTTTTTTTGGGAAATTCCGGTGAAAAGGATGGGTTTTTGGGGAAAAATGGGGGGTTTGGGAATTTTTTGGGGAGTGGTTTTAGGGAAAATTTTTTGGGAAATTGGGAATGTTGGGGATTGGGTTTTTGGGAAAAGGATGGTTTAAAATTGGGGTTTTGGGACAAATGGTTTTGGGAAATTTTGGGGACAAAATTTAGGAAATTTTTTGGGACAAAATGGGGAAATTTTTGGGGAATTCTGATGTTTTGGGTTCAGTTTTTGGGGGAAATTCCCGATATTTTAAATTTTTTGGGGACATTCAGTGGTTTTGGGAAAATGGGGAATTTTTGGGGAATTTTGGATATTTTAGGTTCATTTTTTTGGGGAATTGGGTGGGGAATTTCGGGAAAATTTTTGGGGAAATTTTGGGGACATTTTGGAATTTTAGGATCATTTTTGGGGACATTCTTGGGGAATTATTTTGGGACATTGGGAATGTTTGGGATCATTTTTGGAAGGGAAATTTTTTGGGGACAAATGGGGTTTTTTGGGGAAATTCCTGGGAATTTTGGGGACAAAGGATTGGGGTTTTTGGGGACAAGGGGGGGTTTTGGGGACAAGTGGTTTTGGGGGTTTTTGGGAAATTTGGGGAATTTTTGGGAAATGGTTTTAGGAAAATGGGGTGGTTTTTGGGGAAGTTTTTGGGGACAAATTTGGGAATTTTTGGGGAAATTCCCACTGGTTTTGGGTTTTTTTGGGAAAATTGGGATGTTTTAGAATCATTTTGGGATTTTTTTGGGACATTCCTGGTATTTTAAATTTGGGAAAAAGTGGTTTGGGGATTGGATTTTGGGGACAAAAATGTTTTAGGAAAATTTTGGGACATTCCAGTGGTTTTGGGTGGTTTTTGGGGGGACATTTTGGGAAAATTGGGGAAATTCAGTGTTTTGGGAAATTTTTGGGGAAAAATTTTTGGGGGGTTTTTGGGGAAATTCTGATGTTTTAGGATTGGGTTTTTGGGAAATTCCCGAAAATTTTAGGAAAATTTTTGGGACAAAGGTTTTTGGGGGGGGGAAATTTGGGATTTTAGGATTGGGTTTTTGGGACATTCCTGGGAAATTTGGGGTTTTTTGGGGACATTTTTGGGAAATTGGGGGTGTTTTGGGGATTTTTTGGGGACATCGGGAAATTTTAGGAAAATTTTTTCCCGGTGGGGAAAATTTGGGGGATATTTTTTCATTTTGGGGAATTCCCGATGTTTTAGGAAATTGTATTTTTGGGACATTCCCGATGTTTTAGGGGGTTTTGGGACAAATATTTTAGGATTGGGGGGAAAATTTTAGGGGTTTTGGGGGTGTTTTATCATTTTTGGGGGTTTGGGGACATTCCCAGTGAAAAATTTGGGTTTTTGGGGACATTCCCAATGTTTTAGGTTTTGGGGGACATTCGGATGGGACATGGGACAAAATGTTTTAGGATTGGGTTTTTGGGGAAAATTCTGGGAAAGGATTGGGGTTTTTGGGGGATTTTGGGGAAAATTTTGGGGGGGACATGGGGAGTGGTTTTGGGAAATGTTTTAGGGTTTTTGGGACATTCCGGTGTTTTAGGATGGGAAATTGGGGGACATTCCCGATATTTTAAAATTGGGGTTTTTGGGACATTCCGGGTTTTAAAATTGGGTTTTTGGGGACAAAGATGTTTTAGGATTGGGGTTTTGGGACATTGGGATGGTTTTTGGGGAATTTTTTGGGGACATTCCGGGTATTTTGGGAAAATTTTTTGGGACAAAATGTTTTAGGATTGGGGTTTTTGGGACATTCGGTGGTTTAGGATCATTTTTAAAATGTTTTAGGATCATTTTTGGGGACATTCCCGGGGTTTTAGGATTGGGGTTTTTGGGGACATTCCTGTGGTTTTAGGATTGGGGTTTCTGGGAAATTCCCAGTGTTTTAGGATTGGGTTTTGGGACAATTTTAGGAAAATTGGGGGCATTCAGGAAAATTCCCAGTGGTTTAGGATTGGGTTTTTGGGACATTCCTGGTATTTTGGATTGGTTTTTTGGGAAATTTTCTGGGACGAAAAATGTTTTAGGATTGGGTTTTGGGGACATTCCCAGTGGGTTTTGGGGGTTTTTGGGAAATCCGGTGTTTTAGGATCATTCTTTGGGACATTCCTGATGTTTTAGGATTGGTTTTTTGGGACAAAATTTTGGGGTTTTTGGGGACATTCCCTGTGGTTTTGGGGGGATTTTTTGGACCATTTGGGGAAAGGATTGGTTTTTTGGGACATTCCTGACATTTTAGGATGGTTTTGGGGACATTCCCGATATTTTTGGGGGGGAAATTTTTTTGGGAAATTTTAGGAAAAATTCTTTGGGGGACATTCTGGAAAAATTGGGGGAAAAATTCCTGGGTTTTAAATTGGGTTTTGGGAAAATGGTGGTTTAGGATTGGGATTTTTTGGGACATTTTTTTTAAAATTGGGTTTTTGGGACATTCCCATGTTTTAGGATTAAAATTTTGGGACATTCCCGGTGTTTTGGGGTTGGGGTTTTTGGGACATTCCCAATGTTTTAGGATTGGGGTTTTTGGGGGGGATTTTTTTGGGACAAAATGTTTTAGGATCATTTTTTGGGACATTCCGATGTTTTAGGATTGGGGTTTTGGGGTTCCCAAAATGGGAAAAATTTGGGTTTTTGGGACAAAATTTGGGGATCATTTTTTGGGGACAATATTTTAGGATTGGGTTTTTGGGACATTCCGGTGTTTTAGGAATTTTTGGGAATTTTTATTTTAAAATCTTTTTTGGGGACATTCCCAGTGGTTTTGGGGGGAAATTTTGGGGAAATTTAAAAGGATCATTTTTTGGGGACAAAAGGATCATTTTTTGGGACATTCCAAAAATTTTGGGGATTGGGTTTTGGGGACAATCCTGGTAAGGATTGGTTTTTGGGGTTTTCTCTGTGGTTTTGGGGGTATTTTTGGGGACAAAATGTTTTAGGATTGGGTTTTTGGGGACATTCCCAGTGGTTTTGGGTGGTTTTTTGGGACAAGTGCTTTGGGATCATTTTTGGGGACATTCCTGATGTTTTAGGTTCAGTTTTTTGGGGGATGTTTTAGGATTGGGGTTTTGGGGACATTCCTGGTATTTTAGGATTGGTTTTTTGGGGTTTTCTCTGTGGTTTTGGGGAATTTTTTGGGACATTCCGATGTTTTAGGATCATTTTTTTTGGGGACATGGGGTGGTTTTGGGTGGTTTTTGGGGACATTCACGATGTTTTAGGATTGTTTTTGGGACATTCCCGATGTTTCAGGGTTTTTTTTGGGACATTGGGGATGTTTTAGGGTCATATTTTTGGGTACATTCCCAGTGGTTTTGGGTTGGGGGGACATTGCTGATATTTTAGAATCGTTTTTTGGGACATTCCCGATGGTTTAGGATTGGGATTTTTGGGGACATTCCCAATATTTTAGGATTGGGATTTTTGGGACATTCCCGATGTTTTAGGATTGGGATTTTTGGGACATTCCCAGTGTTTTAGCATTGGGTTTTTTGGGACATTCCCGATGTTTTAGGATTGGGGCTTTTGGGACATTCCCGGTGTTTTAGGGTTGGGGTTTTTTGGGACATTCCCAATGTTTTAGGATTGGGGTTTTTCAGACATTTCTGATGTTTTAGGATTGGGTTTTTGGGACATTCCCGATGTTTTAGGATTGGGGTTTTTGGGACATTCCCGATGTTTTAGGATTGGGGTTTTTGGGATGTTCCCGATATTTTAGGATTTGGGTTTTTGGGACATTCCCGATATTTTAGGATCATTTTTTGGGGGACATTCCCGATATTTTAGGATTGGGTTTTTTGGGACATTCCCGGTGTTTTAGGATCATTTTATGGGGGACATTCTCGATATTTTAGGATCTTTTTTGGGGACATTCCCAGTGGTTTTGGGGTGGATTTTTGGGGACATTCCCGGTGCTTTAGGATCATTTTTTTGGGGACATTCCCGGTGCTTTAGGATCATTTTTTTGGGGACATTCCCGATGGTTTAGGATTGGGTTTTTGGGGACAATCCTGGTATTTTAGGATTGGTTTTTTGGGGTTTTCTCTGTGGTTTTGGGGGTATTTTTTGGGGACATTCCCAATGTTTTAGGATTGGGTTTTTTGGGGACATTCCCAGTGGTTTTGGGTGGTTTTTTGGGGACATTCCCAGTGCTTTAAGATCATTTTTTTGGGGACATTCCTGATGTTTTAGGTTCAGTTTTTTCAGGACATTCCCGATGTTTTAGGATTGGGTTTTTGGGGACATTCCTGGTATTTTAGGATTGGTTTTTTGGGGTTTTCTCTGTGGTTTTGGGGGTATTTTTTGGGGACATTCCCGATGTTTTAGGATTGGGTTTTTTGGGGACATTCCCAGTGGTTTTGGGTGGTTTTTTGGGGACATTCACGATGTTTTAGGATTGTATTTTTGGGACATTCCCGATGTTTCAGGTTCAGTTTTTTCAGGACATTCCCGATGTTTTAGGGTCATATTTTTGGGTACATTCCCAGTGGTTTTGGGTGGGTTTTTTGGGACATTGCTGATATTTTAGAATCGTATTTTTGGGACATTCCCGATGGTTTAGGATTGGGATTTTTGGGGACATTCCCAATATTTTAGGATTGGGATTTTTGGGACATTCCCGATGTTTTAGGATTGGGCTTTTTGGGACATTCCCGGTGGTTTAGGATTGGGATTTTTGGGACATTTGCGGTGTTATAGGATTGGGTTTTTGGGATATTCCCAATGTTTTAGGATCATTTTTTGGGTACATTCCCAGTGGTTTTGGGGTGGATTTTTGGGACATTCCGGTATTTTAGGATCATTTTTGGGGGACATGTTTCCAGGGTTCAGTTTTTTTCAGGACATTCCGATGGTTTTGGGGATATTTTTGGGACATTCCCAGTGGTTTTATTTTTTTGGGACATTGCTGATATTTTAGAATTGTATTTTTGGGACATTCCCGATGGTTTAGGATTGGGATTTTTGGGACATTCGCGGTGTTATAGGATTGGGTTTTTGGGATATTCCCGATGTTTTAGGATTGGGTTTTTGGGGACATTCCCAGTAGTTTTGGGGTGGATTTTTGGGGACATTCCCAGTGCTTTAAGATCATTTTTTTGAGGACATTCCTGATGTTTTAGGATCATTTTTTGGGGACATTCCTGATATTCCAGGTTCAGTTTTTTCAGGACATTCCCGATGTTTTAGGGTCATATTTTTGGGTACATTCCCAGTGGTTTTGGGGTGGATTTTTGGGGACATTCCCAGTGCTTTAAGATCATTTTTTTGGGGACATTCCTGGTATTTTCGGTTCAGTTTTTTCAGGACATTCCCGGTGGTTTAGGATCATTTTTTTGGGGACATTCCCGGTGTTTTAGGATTGGGTTTTTGGGGACATTCCTGGTATTTTAGGATTGGTTTTTTGGGGTTTTCTCTGTGGTTTTGGGGTATTTTCTGGGGACATTCCCAATGTTTTAGGATTGGGTTTTTGGGGACATTCCCAGTGGTTTTGGGTGGGTTTTTGGGGACATTCACGATGTTTTAGGATTGTATTTTTGGGACATTCCCGATGTTTTAGAATCATTTTTGGGGACATTCCCGATGTTTTCGGTTCAGTTTTTTCAGGACATTCCCGATGTTTTAGGATCATTTTTTTGGGGACATTCCCAGTGGTTTTGGGGGGTTTTTTTGGGGACATTGCTGATATTTTAGAATTGTATTTTTGGGATATTCCCGATGTTTTAGGATTGGGTTTTTTGGGACATTCCCAGTGTTTTAGGATCATTTTTTTGGGTACATTCCCAGTGATTTTGGGGTGGATTTTTGGGGACATTCCCAGTGCTTTAAGATCATTTTTTTGGGACATTCCCAGTGTTTTAGGTTCAGTTTTTTAGGACATTCCCGATGTTTTAGGATTGGGTTTTTGGGGACATTCCCAGTGGTTTAGGATAATTTTTTTGGGACATTCCCAGTATTTTAGGTTCAGTTTTTTAGGACATTCCCGATGTTTTAGGATTGGGTTTTTGGGGACATTCCCAGTGGTTTAGGATAATTTTTTTGGGACATTCCCGGTGTTTTAGGATTGGGTTTTTGAGACATTCCCGGTGGTTTAGGATTGGGATTTTTGGGACATTCCCGGTATTTTAGGATTGGGGTTTTTGGGGACATTCCTGGTGTTTTAGGATTGGGGTTTTTGGGACATTCCCAATATTTTAGGATTGGGTTTTTGGGACATTCCCGATGTTTTAGGATTGGGGTTTTTGGGGACATTCCTGGTGTTTTAGGATTGGGGTTTTTGGGACATTCCTGGTGTTTTAGGATTGGGGTTTTGGGACATTCCCAATATTTTAGGATTGGGATTTTTGGGACATTCCCGATGTTTTAGGATTGGGTTTTTTGGGACATTCCCAATATTTTAGGATTGGGTTTTTGGGACATTCCCGGTGTTTTAGGATCATTTTATGGGGGACATTCCTGATATTTTAGGATCTTTTTTGGGGACATTCCCAGTGGTTTTGGGGTGGATTTTTGGGGACATTCCCAGTGCTTTAAGATCATTTTTTGGGACATTCCCGATGTTTCAGGTTCAGTTTTTTCAGGACATTCCCGATGTTTTAGGGTCATATTTTTGGGGACATTCCCAGTGGTTTTGGGTGGTTTTTTTGGGACATTGCTGATATTTTAGAATTGCGTTTTTGGGATATTCCCCATGTTTTAGGATTGGGTTTTTTGGGTACATTTCCTGTGGTTTTGGGGTGGTTTTTGGGGACATTCCCAGTACTTTAAGATCATTTATTTGAGGACATTCCCGATGTTTTAGGATCATTTTTTTGGGGACATTCCCAATATTTCAGGTTCAGTTTTTTCAGGACATTCCCGATGTTTTAGGGTCGTATTTTTGGGTACATTCTCAGAGGTTTTGGATGGTTTTTGGGGACATTGCTGATATTTTAGAATTGTATTTTTGGGACATTCCCAATGTTTTAGGATTGGGATTTTTGGGACATTCGTGGTGTTATAGGATTGGGTTTTTGGGACATTCCCGATGTTTTAGGATTGGGTTTTTGGGTACATTCCCAGTGGTTTTGGGGTGGATTTTTGGGGACATTCCCAGTGCTTTAAGATCATTTTTTGGGAACATTCCCAGTGTTTCAGGTTCAGTTTTTTCAGGACATTCCCGATGTTTTAGGATCATTTTTTTGGGGACATTCCCAGTGGTTTAGGATTGGGTTTTTGGGGACATTCCTGGTATTTTAGGATTGGTTTTTTGGGGTTTTCTCTGTGGTTTTGGGGTATTTTCTGGGGACATTCCCAATGTTTTAGGATTGGGTTTTTTGGGGACATTCCCAGTGGTTTTGGGGTGGATTTTTGGGGACATTCACGATGTTTTAGGATTGTATTTTTGGGGACATTCCCGATGCTTTAGAATCATTTTTTGGGGCCATTCCCGATGTTTTACATTCAGTTTTTTCAGGACATTCCCGATGCTTTAGGATCATATTTTTGGGTACATTCCCAGTGGTTTTGGGGTGGATTTTTGGGGACATTCCCAGTACTTTAAGATCATTTATTTGAGGACATTCCCGATGTTTTAGGATCTTTTTTTTGGGGACATTCCCGATGTTTTAGGATTGGGTTTTTGGGGACATTCCTGGTATTTTAGGATTGGTTTTTTGGGGACATTCCCAGTGGTTTTGGGGGTATTTTCTGGGGACATTCCCGATGTTTTAGGATTGGGTTTTTTGGGACATTCCCGATGCTTTAGAATCATTTTTTGGGGACATTCCCGATGTTTTAAGTTCAGTTTTTTCAGGACATTCCCGATGTTTTAGGGTCATGTTTTTGGGTACATTCCCAGTGGTTTTGGGTGGTTTTTTTGGGACATTGCTGATATTTTAGAATTGTATTTTTGGGATATTCCCGATGCTTTAGGATTGGGTTTTTTGGGACATTCCCAGTGTTTTAGGATCATTTTTTTGGGTACATTCCCAGTGGTTTTGGGGTGGATTTTTGGGGACATTCCCGGTGTTTTTTTTTTGGGACATTGGATATTTTTTGGGGGGACATTCCGATGGTTTTGGGGATTGTTGTTTTTGGGGACATTCCCGATGTTTAGGGTTCATTTTTTTGGGACATTCCCAGTGTTTTAGGTTCAGTTTTTGGGGACATTCCCGATATTTTAGGATCAATTTTTTGGGGGACATTCCCAGTGCTTTTGGGGTGGTTTTGGGGACATTCCCTGGTATTTTAAGATCATTTTTTTTGGGACATTCCAGTGTTTCAGGTTCAGTTTTTCAGGACATTCCCGATATTTTAGGATTGGGGTTTTTGGGGCATTCCTGGTGTTTTAGGATTGGGGTTTCTGGGACATTCCCAATATCTTAGGATTGGGATTTTTGGCACATTCCCGATATTTTAGAATTGGGTTTTTTGGGACATTCCCGGTGTTTTAGGATCATTTTATGGGGGACATTCCTGATATTTTAGGATCTTTTTTGGGGACATTCCCAGTGCTTTAAGATCATTTTTTTGGGGACATTCCCGATGTTTCAGGTTCAATTTTTTCAGGACATTCCCGATGGTTTAGGGTCATATTTTTGGGTACATTCCCAGTGGTTTTGGGTGGTTTTTTTGGGACATTGCTGATATTTTAGAATTGTATTTTTGGGACATTCCCGATGTTTTAGGATTGGGTTTTTTGGGTACATTCCCAGTGGTTTTGGGGTGGATTTTTGGGGACATTCCCGGTGCTTTAAGATCATTTTTTTGGGACATTCCCGATGTTTTCAGTTCAGTTTTTTCCGGACATTCCCGATGTTTTAGGGTCATATTTTTGGGACATTCCCAGTGTTTTAGGATCATTTTTTTGGGTACATTCCCGGTGGTTTTGGGGTGGATTTTTGTGGACATTCCTGATATTTCAGGTTCAGTTTTTTCAGGACATTCCCGGTGTTTTAGGGTCATATTTTTGGGGACATTCCCAGTGGTTTTGGGGTGGATTTTTGGGGATATTCCCAGTGCTTTAAGATCATTTTTTGGGGGCCATTCCCAGTGTTTCAGGTTCAGTTCTTTCAGGACATTCCCAATGTTTTAGGATTGGGGTTTTTGGGACATTCCCAGTGGGTTTGGGGGGGTTTTTTGGGGACATTCCCGATGTTTTAGGATCATACTTTTGGCGACATTCCCAATATTTTAGGATTGTTTTTTTGGGACATTCCCAATATTTTGGGAGCACTTTTTTGGGACATTCCTGGTGGTTTTGGGTCATTTTTCTGAGGACATTCCCGATATTTGAGGATCATTTTTTTGGGGACATTCCCAGTGGTTTTGGGGTGGATTTTTGGGGACATTCCTGATGTTTTAGGATCATTTTTTGGGGACATTCCCGATATTTCAGGTTCAGTTTTTTCAGGACATTCCCGATGTTTTAGGGGAATTTGGGTTTTGGGACATGGTTTTGGGGTGGTTTTTGGTTCATTTCTGGTGTTTTGGGGGATCCATTCCCAGGGAAGGGGAAGGTTTTAGGATCATTTTATGGGGGACATTCCTGATATTTTACCCAAACCTTTTGGGACATTCCCAGTGGTTTCAGGGCCCCAAAAAAAAAAAAAAAAAATCCCTAAAAATAAAAAAAAAACAAAATTCCCATAAAAACTTCAAAAATCACAGAAATTTTAAAAATATCCCCTACAAAAGGTTCAAAAAGTTTTTTCAGGAAAAAATTCCCAAAAAAAAAATTTAAAATCAAAATTTAAAAAAATGTAAAAAAAAATATATTAAAAAATCCAAAAAAAAAACATTAAAAAAAAGTGGTTAAAAAAAAATAAAATCCCCAAAATTTCAAAAATTTTGGGCAGATCCTGGAGCTGGCCCGGCAGCAAAAAAAAAATCGTGAAGGTGGTGGGGGGAAATCATCCCAAAACTTTGACAGAACCATCCAAATGATCCAAAAATCACCAAAAATTAAAAAAAAATCACCAGGAAAATCGGAAATCAAAAATCAAAAAATCCCCAAAATCCCCCAAAAATCAGAAAAAAGAAAAACAAAAAAAAACCAAAAATCCCAAAACCCAAAAAAAAAAATCACCTCCATAAAAAAAACCAAAAAAATCACCAAAAACGCCCAAAAATCCAAAAAAAAATCCCAAAAATCACCAAAAAATCCCCAAAATCACAAAAAATTAAAAAACTCCCAACCAAAAAATCCCCAAAATCAAAAAAAAAATCCCCAAAAATTCACCAAAAAAAAAAAATCAAAAATCAAAAAAAAAAATCAAAAATTAAAAAAAAAAAATCCCAAAAAATCCCCAAAAAAAAAAATCCAAAAAAAAAAAATCACCAAAAATTAAAAAATCACCAAAAATTCCCCAAAAAACCAAAAAATCTAAAAAATCATCCAAAAATCCAAAATCTGAAAAAAATCCACCAAAAATCCCAAAAATAAAAAAAAATCAAAAAATCCCAAAAAATCACCAAAATCACCAAAAATCAAAAAAATCACAAAAATCACCAAAAAAATAAAAAAAAAATCCCAAAAATCCCCAAAAAACCACAAAAATCAAAAATCCCAAAAAAAATCCCCCAAAAAAAAATCAAAAAATCAATAAAATCCCCAAAATCCCCAAAAAAAAATGGGACAAAAAAATTCATCCAAAAATCAACCTGGAGCTCGATAAACACGGAATGGCCCTACCCAAAAAATCACCAAAAATCGGATTGGATGTGGGATTAAATGTGGGATTCGATATGGGATTGGGATTAAATACGGGATTAAGTACGGGATTAAATGTGGGACCAAAAATTAAATACGGGATTAAATTGGGATTAAATGTAGGATTGGATGTAAAAAATGGGATTAGGATTAAAATGGGATTGAATATGGGATTAAATGTGCGATTAAAATTGGGAAAAATCCAGGATTAAAAAAATTCCCCAAAAATGGGATTGGAAATTAAAAATCGATATGGGATTGGGAAAATCGGGATTAAATATGGGATTAAAATCACAAAAATGGGATTAAATGTGGGATTAAATACAAAAAATGTGGGATTAAATGTGGGAAAATGGGATTAAAAAATTTCCAAAATGGGATTGGGATTAAAATTAAATATGGGAAAAATGGGATTGGGATTAAATACGGGATTGAATATGGGAAAAATTAACTGTGGGATTGGGATTAAAAAAAAGTCGGGATTAAATATGGGAAATGTGGGATTAAAAGGGATTGAATCACCAAAAATGGGGGATTAAATGTGGGAAATATGGGATTAAAAAATTAAATGTGGGATTAAATATGGGATTAAATATGGGATTAAATATGGGATTGGGATTAAATGTGGGATTAAATACAGGATTAAATATGGGATTGGGATGGGGATGGGGTCAGGAATGGGATGGGATCAGGATGGGATTGGGATTGGGATGGGAATGAGATGGGATTGGGATTAAATATGGGATAGGGATTGGGAATGGGGATGGGATGGGATCGGGATGGGATTGGGGTAGGGATTGGGATTGGGATTGGGAATGGGATTAGGATGGGATTGAGGTTAAATATGGACCAAAATCCCCAAATGGGACAAGGATGGGATTGGGTTGGGATTGGGAATGGGAAATTGGGCATGGGGTTGAGAATGGGGAATGGGAATTGGGATGGGAATGGGATTGGGATTGGCATGGGATAGGATTGGGATTGGGGTGGGACTGGGATCAGGATGGGATTGGGATTGGGATTGGGGTAGGGATTGGGATGGAATGGGATGGGATTGGGCATGGGGTCAAGAATGGGGAATGGGAATGGGATTGGGAATGGATCCGGGTGGGACCAGGAATGGATCTGGATGGGATTGGGATCCAGGAATGGATCCGGGTGGGCTCCAAAGTTGGGAATGGATCCAAGTGGGATCAGGACCAGGAATGGATCCAGGCGGGATCAGGAATCGATCTGGGTGGAATTGGAAATGGGGATGGGGATGGGAATGGGATTGGGAATGGGAATGGGAATGGGAATGGGAATGGGATTGGGATTGGGAATGGGATTGGGAATGGGAATGGGAATGGGAATGGATCCGGGTGGGACCAGGAATGGATCCAGGTGGGATTTGAAACAGGAATGGGAATGGGAATGACATTGGGAATGGGAATGGATCCAGGTGGGACCAGGAATGGATCCGGGTGGGATCAGGACCAGGAATGGATCCAGGTGGGATTGGGAATGGATCTGGGTGGGATCAGGAATGGATCTGGATGGGATTGGGATCCAGGAATGGATCCAGGTGGGACCAGGAATGGATCCGGGTGGGATCAGGACCAGGAATGGATCCAGGTAGGACCAGGAATGGATCCGGGTGGGATCAGGACCAGGAATGGATCCAGGTAGGACCAGGAATGGATCCGGGTGGGTTTGGGATCCAGGAATGGATCCAGGTGGGCTCCAAAGTTGGGAATGGATCCAAGTGGGATCAGGACCAGGAATGGATCCAGGTGGGACCAGGAATGGATCCGGGTGGGTTTGGGATCCAGGAATGGATCCAGGTGAGCTCCAAAGTTGGGAATGGATCCAAGTGGGATCAGGACCAGGAATGGATCCAGGTGGGACCAGGAATGGATCTGGATGGGATTGGAAATGGGGATGGGGATGGGAATGGATCCAGGTGGGATCGGGAGTGGAGCTGGGTGGGATCAGGAATAGGAATGGATCCAGGTGGGATTTGAAACAGGAATGGAATGGGATTGGGATTGGGATTGGGATGGGATTGGGCATGGGGTTGAGAATGGGGATTGGGAATGGGGTTGGGAATGGGAATGGGATTGGGAATGGGAATGGGAATGGGAATGGATCCAGGTGGGATCAGGAATGGATCCAGGTGGGACCAGGACCAGGAATGGATCCAGGTGGGATTTGGAATGGATCCGGATGGGATCAGGAATGGATCTGGATGGGATTGGGATCCAGGAATGGATCCGGGTGGGCTCCAAAGTTGGGAATGGATCCAGGTGGGACCAGGAATGGATCCAGGTGGGATTGGAAATGGGGATGGGGATGGGAATGGATCCAGGTGGGATCGGGAGTGGAGCTGGGTGGGATCAGGAATAGGAATGGATCCAGGTGGGATTTGAAACAGGAATGGGAATGGGAATGGGATTGGGAATGGGAATGGGGATGGGAATGGGGATGGGATTGGGAATGGGGATGGGAATGGGAATGGGAATGGGAATGGGAATGGGGATGGGATTGGGAATGGGGATGGGAATGGGAATGGGAATGGGAATGGATCCGGGTGGGGTCAGGAATGGATCCAGGTGGGACCAGGACCAGGAATGGATCCAGGTGGGATTTGAAACAGGAATGGGAATGGGAATGGGAATGGGAATGGGAATGGGAATGGGAATGGGAATGGGAATGGATCCGGGTGGGATTGGGAATGGATCCGGGTAGGACCAGGAATGGATCCAGGTGGGATTGGGAATGGATCTGGGTGGGATTGGGAATGGATCCGGGTGGGTTTGGGATCCAGGAATGGATCCAGGTGGGCTCCAAAGTTGGGAATGGATCCAGGTGGGATCAGGACCAGGAATGGATCCAGGCGGGACCAGGAATGGATCCGGGTGGGTTTGGGATCCAGGAATGGATCCAGGTGGGACCAGGAATGGATCTGGATGGGTTTGGAAATGGGGATGGGGATGGGAATGGATCCAGGTGGGATCGGGAGTGGAGCTGGGTGGGATCAGGAATAGGAATGGATCCAGGTGGGATTTGAAATAGGAATGGGAATGGGAATGGGAATGGGAATGGGAATGGGATTGAGAATGGGAATGGGGATGGGAATGGGATTGGGATTGGGATTGGGAATGGGAATGGGAATGGGAATGGGAATGGAATGGGATTGGGAATGGGAATGGGAATGGGAATGGGAATGGGAATGGGATTGGGAATGGGAATGGGAATGGGAATGGGAATGGGAATGGGAATGGGAATGGATCCGGGTGGGACCAGGAATGGATCTGGATAGGATCAGGACCAGAATGGATCCAGGTGGGATTTGAAACAGGAATGGGATGGGAATGGGAATGGGAATGGGATTGGGAATAGGGATGGGATTGGGAATGGGAATGGGAATGGATCCAGGTGGGACCAGGAATGGATCCAGGTGGGGTCAGGAATGGATCTGGGTGGGATCGGGACCAGAAATGGATCCGGGTGGAATCGGGAATGGATCTGGGTGGGATCAGGACCAGGAATGGATCCAGGTGGGACCAGGAATGGATCTGGGTGGGTTTGGGATCCAGGAATGGATCCAGGTGGGCTCCAAAGTTGGGAATGGATCCGGGTGGGACCAGGAATGGATCCGGGTGGGACCAGGAATGGATCCGGGTGGGACCAGGAATGGATCCAGGTGGGATCAGGAATGGATCCAGGTGGGACCAGGAATGGATCCGGGTGGGATCAGGAATGGATCCGGGTGGGATCAGGAATGGATCCGGGTGGGACCAGGAATGGATCCTGGTGGGATCAGGAATGGATCCAGGTGGGACCAGGAATGGATCCGGGTGGGACCAGGAATGGATCCGGGTGGGATCAGGAATGGATCCGGGTGGGACCAGGAATGGATCCGGGTGGGATCAGGAATGGATCCGGGTGGGACCAGGAATGGATCCGGGTGGGATCAGGAATGGATCCGGGTGGGACCAGGAATGGATCCGGGTGGGATCAGGAATGGATCCGGGTGGGATCAGGAATGGATCCGGGTGGGACCAGGAATGGATCCGGGTGGGATCAGGAATGGATCCGGGTGGGATCAGGAATGGATCCGGGTGGGACCAGGAATGGATCCATGTGGTACCGGGAATGGATCCGGGTGGGATCGGGACCCAAATCCGGGAATTCCAGCCCGGCCTTTCCCGTTCCCAGTTTAGGGGCCGTGTCCGAGGTGACGGCGGCCGGAGTCATCGGCACCGGCACCCACAACACCGGGATCCAGCACGGCATCCTCCCCACGCAGGTGGGATCCCCGCGGGAATTCCCGGAATTTTGGGGGGGTTTTTGGGGGGTTCTCTTTGGGAGCAATTAAATTCTTTAAAATCCCAAAAGAATTTTAAAATTTAAAAAAAATTAAAAAATTTAAATACTCAAAAAATAAAAAAAATTTAAAAATCATGCAAAGAAAATCCCCTCAAAAAAATCCTAAAAAAAAAATTCCCAAAATTCTGCCCAAAGTCCCAAAAAATGCAAAAAAGTCTGAAAAAAATTCCCAAAAATAAAAAAAAAAATTCCAAAAAATCCCCCCAAAAAATCCTGCCGAAAGTTCCAAAGAATCAAAAAAATCCAAAAAATCCAAAAATCAAAAAAATCCCCCAAAATTCCAAACCCCTAAAATTCTGAAAGCCTCCCAAAACCACCACAAAAATTAAAAAAATTAAAAAAAAAAAAAATAAAAAAAATTAAAAAAAAAAATTAAAAATAAAAAAAGTGTTTAAAATTCCTGAAACACCCGCAAAAAATTTAAAAAAAAATTCAAATTTTTTTTAATTTCCCAAAAAATTAAAAAATTAAAAAATCCTGAAAACCCCCAAAATCCCCCCAAAATTCCCCAAAAAGCCCTCAAAAAAATTCCAAAAGAATTCACAAAAATCCAAAAAAAACACCAAAAATCCCCCCAAAATTACAAAAAGCCCTTTAAAATTCCCCCGAAAAAATCTAAAAAATTCAAAAAAAA
Source organism: Emberiza elegans (assembly GCA_024865655.1). Classification (NCBI taxonomy): domain Eukaryota; kingdom Metazoa; phylum Chordata; class Aves; order Passeriformes; family Fringillidae; genus Emberiza; species Emberiza elegans. The sequence goes on from JALJVW010000102.1 coordinate 1,814,123, forward strand.
TTTCAAAAACATCTTTTTCACAAAAAATTTCAAAACTATTCAAAAAAATTTTTAGGAATTCAAAATAAATAAATTTTTAAAAATCCCCAAAAATGCCCTCGCTGTGCTCAGGTGGTGGCGCTGTCGCTGCTGGTGGCCTCGGGGCAGGTTCTGGAATGTTCGGTGTCAATTCCCAAAAATTGCCAAAAAAACCTGGAAAATTCCCAAAAAATCGCCCCAAAATTCGGAAAAAAATCCCCAAAAATGCCCCCAAAAATTCCAAAAAAATCCTGGAAATCTCCCCAAAACCCCACGAGAAATTTCAAAATTATTTCAAAAGAATTCCCAAAAGTCTCCCAAAGATCCAAAAAGTTTCCAAAAAGTCTCAAAAAATTCCCAAAAAAATCCTAAAAATCCCCCAAAATTCCACCACAAATCCCACAAAAAACAAAGAAAAATCCCAAAAAAATCCCTAAAATAAAAAGAAAACTCTAAAATTTCCCTTTAAAAGAAATCCCTTTAAAAGCCCCAAAAAAGGCTCCAAACAATTCCCCGAAATCACCCAAAAAATCCTCAAAAATTCCTAAAGAATCCCCCAAAAATTCCACCCAAAAAATCCCAGAAAATCCAAAATAATTCCTGAAAATCCCAGGAAAATCCCACCAAAAATGTCAATAAAAATTCCAAACAAATCTCAAGAAATCCCCCAAAAAACCCAAAAAATGCCCCACAAAAATCCCCCAAAAAGCAAAAAAAAAATTCCCCAGAAAAGCAAAAAATCCCCAAAATTAAAAAAACCAAAAATTCCTCAAAATCCCTCAGAAAATCCCTCAAAAATTCCAAAAATATTCCAAAAACATTCCCAAAAAGCCCCCAAATCCCCCCAAAATTCCTCCAAAAAATTGAACAAAAAATCAAAAAAAAATTCCAAAAAATTCCAAAATCATTCCAAAAGTTTCAAAAAAAATTTCCAAAAAATTTTTTTAAAAGATTTAAAAATTAATTTTTTTTAAATTCCAAAATAATTCAAAATTTTCCAAAAAAACCACCAATTGTTTAATATAAAATTTTTTTTAAAATCCAAAATAATTCAAAATTTAAAAAAAAATCCAATTTTTTAAATAAAAAAATTCAAAAATTTTTAAAAAAATTTTAAAAAGTTTTTTAAAAATTAAAGTTTTTTTTAAAAATCCAAAACAATTCAAAAATTTCCAAAAAAATCTAAATTTTTTAAATTACAAAAATTCCAAAAATTTTTTTATTTAAAAATTAATTTTTTTTAAAATTCCAAAATAATTCAAGAATTTAAAAAAATCCAAAATTTTTAATTAAAAAAAAAAAAAAAAAATTAAAATTTAAAAAAATTGAAAAGTTAAAATTTAAAAAAAATTCCAAAATAATACAAAAATTTCAAAAAAAATCCGAATTTTTTAAATTCAAAAAATTCAAAAAAATTTTAAAAAATTTAAAAAAAATTTTTTTTTAAAATTTTAAAAATTAAAAATTTTTAAAAATTCCAAAATAATTCAAAAATTTTAAAAAAATTCTAGATTTTTTAAATAAAAAATCCAAAAAAAAAAATTTTAAAAAATTTAAAAATTTTAAAAATTAAAAAATTTTTTTTAAATTCCGAATAAATTCTAAGAAACGTTTCCTGTGCGCGCGCAGGTGGTGGCGCTGTCGCTGCTGGTGGCCTCGGGGCAGGTTCTGGAATGTTCCGCGGCGCTGAACCCGGAGCTCTTCGAGGCCGCGCGGCTGCACCTGGGGGCGCTGGGCGTGGTCCTGGACGTCACCTTGCAGTGCGTGCCCCGGTTCCGGCTCAGGGAGGTCGCCTTCCCCTCCACCCTCACACAGGTACTGAACCCCAGAATTTCCAAAATTCCCAACATTTCCCAACATTTCCCCAAATTTCTGTGGGAATGCGGGACAAAATTCCTGGAGTTTCCTTGGGAATGGGGGGAAATTCCAGGAATTCTGGTTGGGCGAGGTCGCCTTCCCCTCCACCCTCACACAGGTACCCAAATCACCAAAATTCCCAAAATTCCCAAAATCCCCAAAATTCCCAAAATTTCTGTGGGAATGTAGGACAAAATTCCTGGAGTTTCCTTGGGAATGGGGGAAATTTTCAGTGCGTGCCCCGGTTCCGGCTGCGCGAGGTCGCCTTCCCCTCCACCCTCACACAGGTACCCTAATCACCAAAATTCACAAAATTCACAGAATTCCCAAAATTTCCCAAAATTTTTGTGGGAATGCGGGACAAAATTCCTGGAGTTCCTTGGGAATGGGGTAAATTTTCAGTGCGTGCCCCAATTCTGGCTGGGCGAGGTCGCCTTCCCCTCCACCCTCACACAGGCACACAAATCCCCAGAATTGCCACAATTTCCCAAAATTTCCCAGAATTCCCAAAATTTCCCCGAATTTCTGTGGGAATGGGGGACAAAAATTCCTGGAATTTCCTTGGGAATGGGGTAAATTTTCAGTGCGTGCCCCAATTCTGGCTGGGCGAGGTCGCCTTCCCCTCCACCCTCACACAGGCACACAAATCCCCAGAACTGCCACAATTTCCCGAAATTCCCCAAAATTTCCCAGAATTGCCAAAATTTCCCCAAATTTCTGTGGGAATGAGGGACAAAATTCCTGGAGCTTCCTTGGGAATGGGGGGAAATTCCCGGAATTCCAGTGCGCGCCACGCTTCCGCCTCAGGGAGGTCGCCTTCCCCTCCACCCTCACACAGGTACCGAAATCACCAAAATTCCCAGAATTCCCAAAATTTCCCAGAATTTTCCCAAATTTCTGTGGGAATGGGGGAAAAAATTCCTGGAGTTTCCTTGGGAATGGGGGAAAAAATTCCTGGAATTTCCTTGGGAATGGGGGAAATTTTCAGTGCGTGCCCCAATTCTGGCTGGGCGAGGTCGCCTTCCCCTTCACCCTCACACAGGTACCCAAATCACCAGAATTCCCAAAATTTCCCAGAATTCCCAACATTTCCCAGAATTTTCCCAAATTTCTGTGGGAATGGGGGAAAAAATTCCTGGAGTTTCCTTGGGAATGGGGGAAATTTTCAGTGCGTGCCCCGGTTCCGGCTGCGCGAGATCGCCTTCCCCTCCACCCTCACACAGGCACACAAATCCCCAAAATTCACAGAATTTCACAAAATTTCCCCAAATTTCTGTGGGAATGGGGGGAAAAAGTTCCTGGAATTTCCTTGGGAATGGGGGAAATTTTCAGTGCGTGCCCCAATTCTGGCTGGGTGAGATCGCCTTCCCTTCCACCCTCACACAGGTACCCAAACCCCAGAATTCCCAAAATTTCCCGAAATTCCCCAAAATTTCCCAGAATTGCCAAAATTTCCCCAAATTTCTGTGGGAATGGGGGAAAAAGTTCCTGGAATTTCCTTGGGAATGGGGGGAAATTCCCGGAATTCCAGTGCATGCCGCGCTTCCGCCTCCGGGAGGTCGCCTTCCCCTCCACCCTCACACAGGTACCGAAATCACCAAAATTCCCAGAATTCCCAAAATTTCCCAGAATTTTCCCAAATTTCTGTGGGAATGGGGGAAAAAATTCCTGGAATTTCCTTGGGAATGGGGGAAATTTTCAGTGCGTGCCCCAATTCTGGCTGGGCGAGGTCGCCTTCCCCTCCACCCTCACACAGGTACCGAAATACCAGAATTCACAAAATTTCCAAAATTTCACAAAATTTCCCAGAATTTTCCCAAATTTCTTTGGGAATGGGGGAAAAATTCCTGGAATTTCCTTGGGAATGGGGGAAATTTTCAAAGTCGTTCCCAATTCTGGCTGGCAGGAAGCCTTCCCTCCACCCTCACACAGGTACCCAAATCACCAAAATTCCCAAAATTTCCCAAAATTTCCCCAAATTTTTGTGGGAATGTGGGACAAAATTCCTGGAGTTTCCTTGGGAATGGGGAAATTTTCAGTGCGTGCCCCAATTCTGGCTGGGTGAGGTCGCCTTCCCCTCCACCCTCACACAGGTACCCAAATACCCAGAATTCCCGAAATACCAAAAATTCCCCAAAATTTCCCAGAATTCCCAAAATTTCCCCAAATTCCCATGGGAATGGGGGAAAAATTCCCAGGAATTTCCTCAAGAATCGAGAAAAATCTCTTGGAATTCCCTGGATCCTCTCCCATTTTCCAGAAATCCTTTCCCACATTCCCTGGATCCTTTCCCACATTCCCAAATGCCTTTCCCATCTTTCCTGCATTTTCCAACCCTTTCCCTTCATCCTCTCCCACTTTTGCTTCCTCTTCCCACATTCCCTGGATCCTTTCCCACATTCCCAAAATGTTTTCCCACTTTTCCCTCCATCCTCTCCCACATTCCCTGGATCCTCTCCCATTTTTCCTTCATCCTTTTCTCCCTTTCCTGAATTTTCCAAACCCTTTCCCTCCATCCATTCCCACATTTTTCCCTCCATTCCCACATTCCCTAAATCCTTTCCCACATTCCATAAATCCTTCCCCAATTTTCCTCCATCCTCCAGGATTTTCCCTAAATCCATTCCCTGGATCTTTTCCCACATTCCCAAAACCCTTTCCCACTTTTCCTTCCTCTCCCAACTCTTTCCCTCCATCCACTCCCACATTTCCCATCCCTTCCCACATTCCCTAAATCCATTCCCACCTTTTCCCAAAATCCTTTCCCAATTTTCCTCCATCCTCCAGGATTTTCCTGAAATCCTTTCCCAACCTTTTCCCTCAATCCCTTCCCATTTTTCCTGCATTTCCCAACCCTTTCCCTGAATCCTTCCCCACCTTTTCCCTCAATCCTCTCCCACATTCCCTGGTTCTTTTCCCATTTCTCCTCCATCCTTTTCTCCTTTTCCTGCCTCTCCCAACCCTTTCCCTCCATCCATTCCCACATTTTCCATCCCTTCCCACATTCCGGAAATCCTTTCCCACATTCCCTGCATCTTTTCCCATTTTTCCTTCATCCTTTTCTCCCTTCCCTGCCTCTCCCAACCCCTTCCCTCCACCCATTCCCACATTCCCTAAATCCTCTCCGACCTTTTCCCCAAATCCTTTCCCAGTTTTTCTCCATCCTCCAGGATTTTTCCTAAATCCATTTCCTGGATCTTTTCCCACATTCCCAAAACCCTTTCCCACTTTTCCTTCCTCTTCCAACCCTTTCACTCCATCCATTCCCACATTTTCCATCCTTTCCCACATTCCCAAATTCCTTTCCCACTTTTCCCTAAATCCTCTCCCACGTTCCCTGGATCCTCTCCCATTTTTCCTTCATCCTTTTCTCCCTTTCCTGCCTCTCCCAACCCTTTCCCTCCATCCATTCCCACATTCCCTAAATCCTCCAGGATTTTCCCTAAATCCTCTCCCACATTCCCAAAATCCTTTCCCACTTTTCCCCAAATCCTTTCCCACATTCCCTAAATCCTCCAGGATTTCCCTGAATCCTTTCCCACCTTTTCCCAAAATCCTTTCCCACTTTTCCCCAAATCCTCCAGGATTTTCCCTCCATCCTTTCCCACATTCCCTGGACCCTTTCCCCCCGTCCATTCCCACCTTTTCCCACCTTTTCCCCACATTCCCAAATTCCTTTTTAACCTTGCCCGGATCCTCTCCCCATCCCCCGTTCCCCACCCCCCGTTCGTTCCCCGTCATTCCCGGACCCATTCCGGAATTTTCCACATTCCCGGCCGCAGGGACAGGGACAGGGACAGGGACAGGGACAGGGACAGGGACAGGGACAGGGATGGGGACAGGGACAGGGACAGGGACAGGGACAGGGACAGGGACAGGGACAGGGACAGGGACAGGGGGGACAGGGACAGGGACAGGGACAGGGACAGGGATGGGGACAGGGATGGGGACAGGGATGGGGACAGGGACAGGGACAGGGACAGGGACAGGGACAGGGACAGGGACAGGGACAGGGGGGACAGGGACAGGGACAGGGATGGGGACAGGGACAGGGACAGGGACAGGGATGGGGACAGGGATGGGGACAGGGACAGGGATGGGGACAGGGACAGGGATGGGGACAGGGACAGGGACAGGGACAGGGACAGGGACAGGGACAGGGACAGGGACAGGGATGGGGACAGGGACAGGGACAGGGACGGGGATGGGGACAGGGACAGGGACAGGGACAGGGACAGGGATGGGGACAGGGACAGGGACAGGGACAGGGATGGGGACAGGGACAGGGACAGGGACAGGGATGGGGACAGGGATGGGGACAGGGACAGGGATGGGGACAGGGACAGGGATGGGGACAGGGACAGGGACAGGGACAGGGACAGGGACAGGGATGGGGACAGGGATGGGGACAGGGACAGGGACAGGGACAGGGATGGGGACAGGGACAGGGACAGGGACAGGGACAGGGATGGGGACAGGGACAGGGGGGGATGGGGACAGGGACAGGGACAGGGATGGGGACAGGGACAGGGACAGGGACAGGGACAGGGACAGGGACAGGGACAAGGACAGGGACAGGGATGGGGACAGGGACAGGGACAGGGACAGGGACAGGGACAGGGACAAGGGCGGGGGCGGGGCTGGCTCCGCATTCCCAGATTTCCCGGCCGGGAGCGGGCGCTGACCTCGGCCCGGAGCCGCCTTTGATTCCCGGGATTTCAATCGGCGCCGCCCGGAGCCGCCGCCGCCTTTGAGGGATAATTCGGGATAATGAATTCGGGATAATTCATTCGGGATAATTCATTCGGGATAATTTATTCGGGATAATGAATTCGGGAGGATAATTCGGGATAATTCGGGATCGGGGGGGGCGGCAGCGGCTCCGACATTCCCAGAAATGCCCCGGGAATGCTCCGGGCAGGGGCTGCCCGCCCGCTGCCCCCCCCGCATCCCATAAAAACCCATTCAGGGAATGGGGAGAATTCCCTGAAAAATGGGATTTGGGAAGGAATTCCTGGCTGGGCTGCAATTCCCAGAGAGTCCCTGGATCCCTGAGAGTATCCAAGGAAAGGCTGGAAAATTCTAGGATTGTGGGGTGGGAATGGGATGGGATTTGAGATCCATGAATCCCATAAAGGGAATTCCAGAATTCTGGGATCCAGGACCCTCAGGATCTATCCCGAGGGGTTTTTATGGAATTTGGGGGTGGAAAAGGGAAATGGAGCCCCAAATTCCAGAGAAATTCGAGGATTCCTTCTCAAGGAGGATTTGGGATGAGGCTGGATCCAATCCCAGGCAGGGAATGGGGAGAATTCCCTGAAAAATGGGATTTGGGATGGAATTCCTGCCTGGGCTGCAATTCCCAAAGAATCCCAGGGGTTATCCAAGGAAAGGCTGGAAAATCCCAGGACTGTGGGGTGAGAATGGGCTGGGATTTAAGGTCGATGGATCCCACAAAGGAAATTCCAGGATTCTGGGATCCAGGACCCTCCGGATCCATCCCGAGGGGTTTTTATGGGATTCGGGGATGGAAAAGGGAAGTGGAGCCCCAAATTCCTGAGAAATCCCAAATTTCTTTCCTGAGGGAGTGGGATGAGGATGGATCCGACCCCAGGCAGGGAATGGGGAGAATTCCCTGAAAAATGGGATTTGGGAAGGAATTCCTGGCTGGGCTGCAATTCCCAAAGAATCCTTGGGGGTATCCAAGGAAAGGATGGGAAATTCCAGGATTTTGGGGTGGGAATGGGATGGGATTTGAAATGCCCCGGGAATGCTCCGGGCAGGGGCTGCCTGCCCGCTGCCCCCCCCGCATCCCATAAAAACCCCGGGATGGATCCGGAGGGTCCTGGATCCCAGAATTCCCTTGATGGGATCCATGGATCTCAAACCCCATCCCATTCCCACCCCACAATCCTGGGATTTTCCAGCCTTTCCATGGATATTCTCAGGCATCCAGGAATTCTCTGGGAATTGCAGCCCAGCCAGGAATTCCATCCCAAATCCCATTTTTCAGGGAATTCTCCCCATTCCCTGCCTGGGATCGGATCCATCCCCATCCTGACTCATCTCTGGGGAGGAATTTTCAGAATTTTCTGGAATTTGGGGCTCCACTTCACTTTTCCATCCCCAAATTCCATAAAAATCCCTCAGGATGGATCCTAAGGGTCCTGGATCCCAGAATCCCAGAATGCTTTGGGATGGGATCCATGGTTTTTAAATCCCATCCCATGCCAATCCCCAAATCCTGGAATTTTCCAGCCTTTCCTTGGATACTCTCAGGGATCCAGGGATTCTCTGGGAATTGCAGCCCAGCCAGGAATTCCATCCCAAATCCCATTTTTCAGGGAATTTGCAGCATTCCCTGCCTGGGGTTGATCCAGCCCCATCCCAAATCCTCCTTGAAAAGGAATTTTCAGAATTTTCTGGAATTTGGGGCTCCACTTCCTTTTCCACCCCCAAATCCCATAAAAACCCCTCGGGATGGATCCTGAGGATCCTGGATCCCAGAATCCTGGAATTCCATTGATGGGATCCATGGATCTCAAATCCCATCCCATTCCCACCCCACAGTCCTGGAATTTTCCAGCCTTTCCTTGGATACTCTCAGGGATCCAGGGACTCTCTGGGAATTGCAGCCCAGCCAGGAATTCCTTCCCAAATCCCATTTTTCAGGGAATTCTCCCCATTCCCTGAATGGGTTTTTATGGGATGCGGGCGGGCAGCCCCTGCCCGGAGCATTCCCGGGGCATTTCTGGGAATGTCGGAGCCGCTGCCGCCCCCCCGACCCCGATCCCGAATTATCCCGAATTCATTATCCCGAATTCATTATCCCGAATTCATTATCCCGAATTATCCCTCAAAGGCGGCGGCGGCTCCGGGCGGCGCCGATTGAAATCCCGGGAATCAAAGGCGGCTCCGGGCCGGGGTCAGCGCCCGCTCCCGGCCGGGAAATCTGGGAATGCGGAGCCAGCCCCGCCCCCGCCCTTGTCCCTGTCCCTGTCCCTGTCCCTGTCCCTGTCCCTGTCCCTGTCCCTGTCCCTGTCCCTGTCCCTGTCCCTGTCCCTGTCCCCATCCCTGTCCCTGTCCCTGTCCCCGTCCCTGTCCCTGTCCCCATCCCTGTCCCCATCCCTGTCCCTGTCCCTGTCCCTGTCCCTGTCCCTGTCCCCGTCCCTGTCCCCATCCCTGTCCCCATCCCTGTCCCTGTCCCTGTCCCTGTCCCTGTCCCTGTCCCTGTCCCTGTCCCCTGTCCCTGTCCCCTGTCCCTGTCCCTGTCCCTGTCCCTGTCCCCATCCCTGTCCCCATCCCTGTCCCTGTCCCTGTCCCTGTCCCTGTCCCTGTCCCTGTCCCTGTCCCTGTCCCTGTCCCTGTCCCCGTCCCTGTCCCTGTCCCTGTCCCTGTCCCTGTCCCTGTCCCTGTCCCTGTCCCTGTCCCCATTCCTGTCCCCATCCCTGTCCCTGTCCCTGTCCCTGTCCCTGTCCCTGTCCCTGTCCCTGTCCCCGTCCCCGTCCCTGTCCCTGTCCCCATCCCTGTCCCTGTCCCTGTCCCTGTCCCCATCCCTGTCCCCATCCCTGTCCCTGTCCCTGTCCCTGTCCCTGTCCCCATCCCTGTCCCTGTCCCTGTCCCTGTCCCTGTCCCTGTCCCTGTCCCCATCCCTGTCCCTGTCCCCATCCCTGTCCCCATCCCTGTCCCTGTCCCTGTCCCTGTCCCTGTCCCCATCCCTGTCCCTGTCCCTGTCCCTGTCCCTGTCCCTGTCCCTGTCCCCATCCCTGTCCCTGTCCCCATCCCTGTCCCTGTCCCTGTCCCTGTCCCTGTCCCTGTCCCTGTCCCTGTCCCTGTCCCTGTCCCTGTCCCCCATCCCTGTCCCTGTCCCTGTCCCTGTCCCTGTCCCTGTCCCTGTCCCTGTCCCCATCCCTGTCCCTGTCCCCATCCCTGTCCCTGTCCCTGTCCCTGTCCCTGTCCCTGTCCCCATCCCTGTCCCTGTCCCTGTCCCTGTCCCTGTCCCTGTCCCTGTCCCTGTCCCTGTCCCTGTCCCTGTCCCTGTCCCTGTCCCTGTCCCTGTCCCTGTCCCCATCCCCATCCCTGTCCTGGGAAAGGATTTGTCCCTGTCCCTGTCCCTGTCCCTGTCCCTGTCCCTGTCCCTGTCCCTAAAAAATCCCTGTCCCTGTCCCTGTCCCTGTCCCTGCCCCTGTCCCGTCCCTGTCCCTGTCCCCATCCCCTGTCCCTGTCCCCCCATCCCTGTCCCTGTCCCTGTCCCTGTCCCTGTCCCTGTCCCTGTCCCCTGTCCCTGTCCCTGTCCCTGTCCCTGTCCCTGTCCCTGTCCCCTGTCCCTGTCCCTGTCCCTGTCCCTGTCCCTGTCCCTGTCCCTGTCCCCATCCCTGTCCCTGTCCCTGTCCCTGTCCCTGTCCCTGTCCCTGTCCCTGTCCCTGTCCCTGTCCCTGTCCCTGTCCCTGTCCCCTGTCCCTGTCCCTGTCCCTGTCCCTGTCCCTGTCCCTGTCCCTGTCCCTGTCCCTGTCCCCATCCCTGTCCCTGTCCCTGTCCCTGTCCCTGTCCCTGTCCCTGTCCCCGTCCCCTGTCCCTGTCCCTGTCCCTGTCCCTGTCCCCGTCCCTGTCCCTGTCCCTGTCCCTGTCCCTGTCCCCGTCCCTGTCCCTGTCCCCTGTCCCTGTCCCTGTCCCTGTCCCTGTCCCTGTCCCTGTCCCTGTCCCCGTCCCTGTCCCTGTCCCTGTCCCCATCCCTGTCCCTGAAAATGTCCCTGTCCCCTGTCCCTGTCCCTGTCCCTGTCCCTGTCCCTGTCCCTGTCCCCTGTCCCTGTCCCTGTCCCTGTCCCCATCCCTGTCCCTGTCCCTGTCCCTGTCCCTGTCCCTGTCCCCTGTCCCTGTCCCTGTCCCTGTCCCTGTCCCTGTCCCTGTCCCCATCCCTGTCCCTGTCCCTGTCCCTGTCCCTGTCCCTGTCCCTGTCCCTGTCCCCTGCCGGGAATGTGGGAAAATTTCGGAATGGGTCCGGGAATGACGGGGAACGAACGGGGGTGGGGAACGGGGGATGGGGAGAGGATCCGGGCAAGGTTAAAAATGAATTTGGGAATGTGGGGAAAAGGTGGGAAAAGGTGGGAATGGACGGGGGGAAAGGGTCCAGGGAATGTGGGAAAGGATGGAGGGAAAATCCTGGAGGATTTGGGGAAAAGTGGGAAAGGATTTAGGGAAAAATGGGAAAGGATTTAGGGAAATGGTGGGAAAGGATTTAGGGAAATCCTGGAGGATTTTGGGAATGTGGGAATGGATGGAGGGAAAATCCTGGAGGATGGGGGAAAAGGGGGAAAGGATTTCTGGGAAAAGTGGGAAAAGATCCAGGGAATGTGGGAGAGGATGGAGGGAAAAGGTGGGGAAGGATTCAGGGAAGGGGTTGGGAAATGCAGGAAAAATGGGAAAGGATTTTGGGAATGTGGGGAAGGGTGGGAAAATGTGGGAATGGATGGGGGGAAAGGGTCCAGGAAATGTGGGAAAGGATGGAGGGAAAATCCTGGAGGATTTGGGGAAAAGTGGGAAAAGATTTTGGGAAATGGTGGGAAAGGATTTAGGGAAATCCTGGAGGATTTAGGGAATGTGGGAAAGGATGGAGGGAAAGGGTTGGGAGAGGCAGGAAAAGTGGGAAAGGAATTCGGGAATGTGGGAAAAGATCCAGGGAATGGATTTAGGGAAAATTGTGGACGATGGAGGAAAATTGGGAAAGGATTTTGGGAAAAGTGGGAAAGGATTTAGGGAATGTGGGAATGGAGGGAAAATGTGGGAATGGATGGAGGGAAAGGGTTTGGAAAATTCAGGAAAGGGAGAAAAGAGTGAAGGAAAAATGGGAAAGGATCCAGGGAATGTGGGAGAGGATGGGGGAAAATTCTCAGGGATAGAGGGAGAGGATTTAGGGAATGTGGGAAAAGACCCAGGGAATTCTCTGGAAAATGGGATTTGGGAAGGAATTCCTGGCTGGGTTGGAATTCCCAGAGAATTCCTCAGAGTATCCAAGGAAAGGCCGGAAAAATTTGGGATTGTGGGATTGGAATGGGATGGGATTGAAGGTCCATGGATCCCATCCCAAACCATTCTGGGATTTTGGGATCAAGGACACTCAGGATCCATCCCCAGGGGTTTTTATGGAATTCGGGGATGGAAAAAAAGGAAGCCCCAAATTGGGATAACCTCCCACCTTTTTCGGGTTTTCCAGAGAGGATCAGCTGGATGAGGACCTGAGGAATCCGACCCCAGGCTCCTGTGGAGACACCGAGAACGTCCGGGTCATCTACCAGGAAATTTGGGACCACAAAAGAAATCCCAAAATATCCCTAAAATTCCTGGAATTCCAAAAAATCCCTGAAATCCCTGAAATCCCTAAAATTGGTAAAATCCCTGAAATCCCTGACATGCCAAATATCCCAAATATCTCAAAAAGCCCAAAAATCCCCAAAATCCCTAAAATCCCTGAAATGCCAAAAATTCCTGAAATCACAAAAATCAAAAAAATCCTGAAATCCCCAAAATTTAAAATGGTAAAATCCCAAATGGAAAAATAAGGGGAAATCCCTGAAATCCCCAAAATCCCAAAAATCCCAGAAATCCCTGAAACCCCCCAAATTCCTAAAATCTCAGAAATCCCTAGAATCGCTAAAATTCTTAAAATCCCTGAAATCCTAAAAATTCCCAAAATCTTAAAAATCCTTAAAATCCTCAAAATTCCTGAAATCCCTAAAATTTCAGAAATCCCAAAAATTCCTGAAATCCCTAAAATCCCTACAATCCCAAAAATTCCTAAAATTCCAAAAATCCGTAAAATCCCTGAAATCCCCAAAAATCCCTGAAATGCCAAAAATTCCTAAAAATCCCCAAAATCCCCCCCCCAAAAAATCCCCAAAATCCCTGAAATCCCTAAAATTCCTAAAACCCCAGAAATCCCTGAAATCCCCCAAATCCCCAAATTCCTGAAAATTCCTAAAATCTAAAAAATCCCTAAAATTCTAAAAATCCCTGAAATTTCTGAAATCCCTGTAATCCTAAAAATTCCTAAAATCCTAAAAATCCCTAAAATCCCAAAATTCCTAAAATCCCTAAAATCTCCAAAGTCCCAAAAATTCCTAAAATCCCAAAGATCCCTGAAATCCCCGATATCCCCAAAATCCCTTAAATAAAAAAAATCCCATAAATCCCTGCAATCCCCCAAAACCCCTGAAATCCAAAAAAAAAACCCCTGAAATTTAAAAAAAATCCTGAAATCTCTAAAATCCCTAAAATACCTGGAATGCCTAAAATCCCTGAGATCCCTGAAATCCCCAAAATTCCTCAAATCCCAAAAATTCCTGAAATCCAAAAAATTCCTGAAATCCCCAAAATTCCTGAAAGCCCAAAAAATCCCTGAAATCCCTAAAGACCCCCAAATTCCTAAATCTCAGAAATCCCAAAAATCCCAGAAATCCCTAAAATCCCTAAATATCCTAAAATCCAAAAATTCCTAAAATTCCAAAAATCTGTAAAATCCCTGAAATCCCCAAAATTCCCTGAAATCCCCAAAATTCCCTGAAATCCCCAAAATCCCTGAAATCTCAAAAATTCCTTTAAAAACCCCAAAATCCCTAAAATCAGTAAAATCCCCAAAATTCCTAAAATCCTTGGAATCCCAAAAATAATAAAAAAAACCCAAAATCCCTGAAATCCCCAAAATCCCTGAAATTCCTAAAATCCCTGAAATCCCCTAAAAATCCCTGAAATTCCTAAAGCCCCTGAAATCCCTAAAATCCCCGAAATTCCTAAAATCCCTAAAATTCCTGAAATCCCTAACATTCCTAAAATTCCAAAAATCTGTAAAATCCCTGAAATCCCCAAAATCCCCAAAAATCCCCCAAATTCTCAAAATCCCTAAAGTCCCCAAAATCCCTGAAATCCCTAAAATCAGTAAAATCCCCCAAATTCCTGAAATCCCAAAAAATCCCTGAAATCCCTAAAGACCCCCAAATTCCTAAATCTCAGAAATCCCCAAAATCCCTGAAATCCCTAAAATCCCTAAAATTCCTAAAATCCAAAAAATTCCTAAAATTCCAAAAATCCGTAAAATCCCTGAAATCCCAAAATCCCAGAGACCCCAAAAATCCCCCGAATTCCCCAAATCCCTAAAATCCGTTGTTTTCCCATGGGATTTGCAGCCTCCCCGCTCCTCCTCCAGCTGGTTTTGGGATTACGCCGTGGGATATCATCTCCTGGAATTCCTGCTCTGGATCAGGTAGGAAAATCCCAAAAATCCCAAAAATCCCAAAAATCCCAAAAATCCCAAAATTCCCAAAATTCCCAATTCCCAGATCCTCAAAATCCCAAACCCCAATCCCCAACTTCCAAACCCCAAAAACCCTGAAAATTCCTAAATCCCAGAAATCCCAAATATCACAAACCCCAGATCCCAAATCCCAAACCCCAAACCCCAAAATTCCCAAACCCTCAAGCTAAAATTCCAAGTTCCAAACCCCAAATCCCAAAAATCCCAAATGCCCCAAACCCAGATCCCAAATCCCAATCCCCAAATTCCAAATCCCAAAAATCCCAAAAATCCCAACTCCCATATCCCAAAAAATCCCCAAAATTCCAAAAGTCCCCAAAACCCCAAATTCCCAAATCCCAAATCCCCAAAATCCCAAACTCCAAATTCCAAATCCCCAAAAATCCCAAGTCCTAAACCCCAAATCCCAACCCCCAAATCCCAGCTCCCAAAAATCCCAAAAATTCAAAAAAATCCCCAAAACCCCAAACCCCAGATCCCAACCCCCTGATTCCAAAAATCCCAAGTCCTCCAAACACCAAATCGCAAATCCCAAACCCCAAATCCCAAAAATCCCAAACCCCAGATCCCAAATTCCCAAATTCCCAAATTCCCAAAACTGAAAAAAACCCAGAAAATTCCAAAAATCGCAAACCCTCCAAATTCCAAATATCCCAAATCCCAAACCCCAAAAATCCCAAATGCCAAATGCCAAACCCCAAATCCCTAAAATCCCAAATCCTCACCAGTTTATCCAGGAAAGTGATGAAATCCTGGGAAAGGGCCGGGATTGGGATCAGCGGGATCAGGATTGGGATCGGGATCGGGATTGGGGTCAGGATTGGGATCGGGATTGGGATCAGCATTGGGGTTGGAATTGGGATTGGTTTGGGATCAGGATTGGGATCGGGATCATTGGGATTGGGATCTTTTGGATCAGGATCAGGATTGGGATTGGCATTGGGATTGGGATTGGGATTAGGATCAGGATGGGGATCAAGGTCGGGATTGGGATCGTTGGGATCAGGATCAGGGTCAGGATCAGGATTGGGATGGGGATCATTGGGGACAGGATTGGGATCAGTGCTGGGATCGGGATGGGGATTGGGATTGGGGTTGGGGTTGGATTCGGGTCTAGGATTGGGATCAGGATTGGGATCGGGATCGGGATCATTGGGATCTTTTGGATCGGGATTGGGGTTAGGAGCGGGATTGGGATCGGGATCAAGATTGGGATTGGGATCAGGATTGGGGTTGTGATCATCGGGATTGGCATTGGAATTTGGACTGGGATTGGGATGGGACTGGGATTAGGATCAGGATTGGGATCAAGGTTGGGATTGGGATTGGGATCATTGGGATCAGGATCAGGAATGGGGTTGGGATCAGGATCATTGGGATCAGGATTGGGATTGGGATTGGCATTGGGATTTGGACTGGGATTGGGATGAGGATCAGGATGGGGATCAAGGTCGGGATTGGGATTGGGGTTGGGATCAGGATGAGGATTGGGATTGAGATTGGGCTCAGTGTTGGCATTGGGTTTGGGATTGGAATTCGGATTGGGATTGGGATTGGGATTGGGATTGGGATTGGGATTAGGATAAGGATCAGGATCGGGATCAAGGTCGGGATTGGGGTTGGGATTGGGATTAAGAGCAGGATTGGGATCAGGGTTGGAGTTGGGATCGGTGTTGGGATTGGGATTGGTTTGGGATCAGGATTGGGATCATTGGGATAACTTGGATCGGGATTGGGGTTGTGATTTGGGATTGGGATTGGAATTGGGATTGGGATTGGGATTTGGACTGGGATTGGGATGGGATTGGGATTAGGATCAGGATCGGGATCAGGATTGGGATTGGGGTTGGGATCAGGGTCATTGGGATCAGGATTGGAATTGGGATTGGGATTGGGATGGGATTGGGATGAGGATCAGGATGGGGATCAAGGTCGGGATTGGGGTCATTGGGATCAGGATGAGGATTGGGATTGGGATGGGGATCGGGATCAGGATCAGGATTGGGGTTGGGATCAGGATCATTGGGATCGGGATTGGGCTCAGTGTTGGGATTGGGTTTGGGATTGGGCTCAGGATGGGGATTGGGATTGGGTTTGGGATTGGGATCGGGATTGGGGTCAGGATTGGGGTCAGGATCAAGATTGCGGTTGGAATTGGGATGAGGATTGGGATCGGGATTGGGGTTGGGATTGGGATCAGAATCAGGATCGGGATTGGAATTGGGATCATTGGGATTGGGATCATTTGGATCGGGATTGGGATTGGGATTGGGATTGGGATTGGGATGAGAATTGTGGTTGTGATTATTGGGATCGGGATTGGGATCGGGATTGGCATTGGGATTTGGACTGGGATTGGGATGGGATTGGGATTAGGATCAGGATCAGGATCGGGATCGAGGTCGGGATTGGGATTGGGATGGTTGGGATCAGGATTGGGATTGGGATGGGGATCGGGTTTGGGATTGGGGTTGGGCTCAGTGTTGGGATTGGGTTTGGGATTGGAATGAGGATCGGGATTGGGATCAGGATTGGGATCATGGGGATCATTGGGATTGGGTTTGGGATCGGGATCAGGATTGGGATTAGGACCGGGATTGGGATCAGGATTGGGATTAGGACCAGGATTGGGATCACTGGGGTCAGGACTGGAATTGGGATCAGGGTTAGGATCAGGACTGGGATCAGAACCAGGATTGGGATCCGGGATTTTCCAAGTCTGTTTTTATCCCGATTTTCTCCCCATGCAGGGATTTTTGGGGGATTTTTAGGGAGCATTCCCAGGAAAAGAGGAATTTTGGGAATTGCGGCTTTTCCAGGGATGGGATTCCCGGCTGGGGCTTTGCTGCCCTCTGGTGTCCACAGAAATCATGGAATTTTCCGGGCTGGAAAAACCAAGCCCAGGAATTTTCCAGATCCCAAATTTCATGGATCCATGGACATTTTGGGGCTGGAAAAGCCAAATCCAAGGATTTTCCCATCATCCCAAATTTCATGGAATTTTTGGGCCTGAAAAACCAAATCCAAGGAATTCTCCCAGCCTCAACCCATTATCCCAAATTTCAGGGAAATCCAGGAATTTTTTGGGCTGGAAAAACCAAATCCAAGAATTTTCCATGTCCTAAATTTCATGGATCCATGGAATTTTTAAGGCTGGAAAAACCAAATCCAAGAATTTTCCATGTCCTAAATTTCATGGATCCATGGAATTTTTAATGCTGGAAAAACCAAATCCAAGGATTTTCCCCAGCCTCAATCTATTACCCCAAATTTCCTGAATTCATTGGAATTTTTCAGGCTGGAAAAGCAAAATCCAGGAATTTTCCCAGCCCCAGATTTCATGGGTTCATGGAATTTTCCAGGCTGGAAGAAACAAATCCAAGGATTTTTCCATGACCAGAATTTCGTGGAATGTTTAGGGGGCTGGAAAAGCCAAATCCAAGAATTTTCCGTGTCCTAAATTCCGTGGATTTGTGGAATTTTTCCATCTGGAAAAGCCGAATCCAAGGATTCTCCCAGACCCGATCCATTATCCCCAAAAATTTCAGGGAAATCCAGGAATTTTTTTGGCTGGAAAAGCCGAAACCAAGGATTCTCCCAGTCCTGATCCATGATCCTGAATTTCATGGTTTTGAAATTCGGGGTGGGAATGGGAATTCCTAAAAAATTCCAAAACTGTCCCAAGCTGGGAATTTGGGATCAAAGGAGATTTTTTGGGGATGCGTTTGGATGTGGGAATATCGCAAGGATCAGGATCTGAAAGGATCCAGAGGATTTGGAAAAGGGGGGATTTTGGGAAAAGATGGGATTTTGGGGAAAATAGAGATTTTTGGGAAAAGAGGGATTTGGGGAAATCTTGGAATTCTGCCACTCCAGCATATTCCCCCCCAAAAAAGGGGGGGGGGAATGGGATTTTGGGGTGGAATTCCCAAAGAATTCCCAGAGAATCCCTGGGAGTGTCCAAGGAAAAGTTGGGAAATCCCAGGATTTTGGGATGGAAATGGGATGGGGTTGAAAATCCATGGATCCCAAAAAAATGGAATTCCAGGATTCTGGGATCAAGGACGCTCAGGATCCATCCCGAGGGATTTTTATGGAATTTGGGGCTGGAAACAAAATTGGAGTCCTAAATTCCCAGGGAATTCCCAAAATTCCATCCCAGAGAGGAGTTGGGATGGGGATGGATCCAACGCCAGGCAGGGAATGGAGGGAATTCCCTGGGAAAATGGGATTATGGGGCTGGAATTCCCAGAAAATCCTTGGGAACATCCGAGGAAATCTTGGAATTCCCTTCCCAAGGAATGGGATTTCAACTCCACCCAAACCATTCCAGCATTTCCTGATCCTTTCCCCACCATGGGGGGATTTTTGGGAAGGAATTCCCGGTTTTTTGGAGGATTTTTGGGAAGGAATTCCTGGGTTTTGGGAGGCTGAATTCCCGGGTTTTGGGGGGCTGAATTACGATTTTTGGGGGGCTGAATTCCCATTTTGGGGGGCTGAATTCCCGTTTTTTGGGGGCTGAATTCCCAGTTTTTGGGGACTGAATTTCGTTTTTGGGCGGAATTCCCTTTTTTGGGGGGAGCTGAATTCCTGGTTTTGGGGGACTGAATTCCCGGTTTTTGGGGGGCTGAATTCCCATTTATTGGGAGCTGAATTCCCGTTTTCGGGGGGCTGAATTCCCATGTTTTGGGGGCTGAATTCCCTTTTTTGGGGGGGCTGAATTCCTGTTTTTGGGGCTGAATTCCCATTTTTTCGGGGGAGCTGAATTCCCATTTTTGGGGGGGCTGAATTCCCATTTTTGGGGGGGCTGAATTCCCGTTTATTGGGGGACTCAATTCCTGTTTTTTGGGGCCGAATTCCCAGGTTTTGGGGCCTGAATTCCCATTTATTTGGGGCTGAATTCCCGTTTTTGGGGCCTGAATTCCCAGTTTTGGGGAGCTGAATTCCCATTTTTTGGGGGCTGAATTCCCAGTTTTTGGGGGGACTGAATTCCCGGTTTTTGGGGCAGAATTCCCTTTTTTGGGGGGAGCTGAATCCCTGGTTTTGGGGGGCTGAATTCCCGTTTTTTGGGGGGGCTGAATTCCCTTTTTTTGGGGCTGAATTCCTGGGTTTTGGGACCTGAATTCCCAATTTTGGGGGGGCTGAATTCCCATTTTTGGGGGGGGGGCCTGAATTCCCTTTTTTTGGGGGCTGAATTTCCTGGGGTTTTTTTGGGGCTGAATTCCCATTTTTTGGGGGGCTGAATTCCCATTTTTTGGGGGACTGAATTCCCGTTTTTTGGGGGGCTGAATTCCCTTTTTTGGGGGGGCTGAACTCCCATTTTTGGGGCTGAATTCCCGTTTTTGGGGGACTGAATTCCCTTTTTTTGGGGGCTGAATTCCCGGTTTTTCCCCCCTTTTTCCAGCTCCTTCTTTCCGAGCCTGGTGGTTTGGATCAACCGCGTTTTCTTCCGGCTCCTGTTCAGCTCCCGCCAGGAGAGCGTCGGGATCAGCCACCGCATCCTCAACTACGAGTGCCGCTTCCGGCAGCACGTCCAGGACTGGGCCATCCCCATGTAATTCCCAAATCCTGGGGCTTTTCCATGGGAATTCCGTGATCCCAGTCCGGGACTGGGCCATCCCCATGGAATTCCCAAATCCTGGGGCTTTTCCATGGGAATTCCATGATCCCGGTGCTTTTCTGTGGGAATTCCCTGATCCCATTCCAGGATTGGGCATACTGGGACTGGGAATTCCCAAATCCCAGTTGAGGACTGGGCCATCCCCATGTAATTCCCAAATTCCCATTCATTCCCATGGGAATTCCATGATCCCAGTCCAGGACTGGGCCATCCCCATGGAATTCCCAAATCCTGGTGCTTTCCCGAGGGAATTCCCTGATCCCAGTCCTGGACTGGGCCATCCCCATGGAATTCCCAAATCCTGGGGCTTTTCCATGGAATTCCTGAATCCCAGTCCGGGACTGGGCCATTCCCTATGGAATTCCCAAATCCTGGGGCTTTTCCGTGGGAATTCCATGATCCCAGTCCAGGACTGGGCCATCCCCATGTAATTCCCAAATCCTGGGGCTTTTCCATGGGAATTCCCTGATCCCAGTCCGGGACTGGGCCATCCCCATGTAATTCCGAAATTCTGGGGCTTTTCCATGGGAATTCCATGATCCCAGTCCGGGACTGGGCCATCCCCATGTAATTCCCAAATCCTGGGGCTTTTCCGTGGGAATTCCATGATCCCAGTCCGGGACTGGGCCATTCCCATTTAATTCCCTAATCCAGGCTCATTCCCAAAGAAATTCCATTATCCCGGTCCAGGACTGGGCCATCCCCATGTAATTCCCAAATCCTGGGGCTTTTCCATGGGAATTCCCTGATCCCACTCCGGGATTGGGCATACTGCAATGGGAATTCCCAAATCCCAGTTGAGGACTGGGCCATTCCCATGGAATTCCCAAATCCCGGTTCATTCCCAAGGGAATTCCTGGATTCCAGTCCGGGACTGGGCCATCCCCGTGTAATTCCCAAACCCTGGCTCATTCCCAAGGGAATTCCATTATCCCAGTCCAAGACTGGGCCATCCCCATGGAATTCCCAAATTCTGGTGCTTTTCCATGGGAATTCCATGATCCCAGTCCGGGACTGGGCCATTCCCATGGAATTCCCAAATCCTGGTTCATTCCCAAGGGAATTCCTGGATCCCAGTCCGGGACTGGGCCATCCCCATGTAATTCCCAAATCCTGGCTCATTCCCATGGGAATTCCCTGATCCCAATCCAGGATTGGGCATACTGCAATGAGAATTCCCAAATCCCAGTCTAGGACTGGGCCATTCCCATTTAATTCCCAAATCCCGGTCCATTCCCGTGGGAATTCCATGATCCCAGTTCAGGACTGGGCCATCCCCATGCAATTCCCAAATTCTGGCTCATTCCCGTGGGAATTCCAGGATCCCAGTCCGGGACTGGGCCATCCCCATGTAATTCCCAAATTCTGGCTCATTCCCATGGGAATTCCATGATCCCAGTCCAGGACTGGGCCATTCCCATTTAATTCCATGATCCCAGTGAATTCCTGAGGGAATTCCATGATCCCAGCCTTTTTCCATGGGAATTCCCAAATCTCAGTCCACTCCCGTGGAAATTCCCAGATCCTGTTGCTTTTCCATGGAAATTCCCAAATCCTCTGCCAGGACTGGGCCATCCCCATGAAATTCCCAAATCCTGGCTCATTCCCAAGGGAATTCCCTGATCCCAATCCAGGATTGGGCATACTGCAATGAGAATTCCCAAATCCCAGTCCAGGACTGGGCCATCCCCATGTAATTCCCAAATCCTGGTTCATTCCCGTGGGAATTCCATGATCCCAGTCCAGGACTGGGCCATCCCCATGCAATTCCCAAATCCTGGGGCTTTTCCATGGGAATTCCATGATCCCAGTCCGGGACTGGGCCATCCCCATGTAATTCCCAAATCCTGGGGCTTTTCCATGGGAATTCCTGGATTCCAGTCCGGGATGGGCCATCCCCATGTAATTCCCAAATCCCGGTTCATTCCCAATGAAATTCCATAATCCCAGTCCAGGACTGGGCCATTCCAATGAAATTCCCGAATTCTGGTCCTTTCCCAAGGGAATTCCCTGATCCAGGATTGGGCATACTCCAATGGGAATTCCCAAATCGCAGTCTAGGACTGGGCCATTCCCGTGTAATTCCCTGATCCCGGGGCTTTTCCATGGGAATTCCACTATCCCAGTCCGGGATTGGGCATATTCCGATGGGAATTCCCGAATCCCAGTCTGGGACCGGGTCACTCCCAAAGAAATTCTCAAATCCCAGTCCAGGACTGGGCCATCTCCACGTAATTCCCAAATCCCAGTCAATTCCTGAGGGAATTCCATGATCCCAGACCATTCCCAAGGGAATTTTCTGATCCTAGTCTAGGATTGGGCCTTTCCCCGTGTAATTCCCAAATTCCGGCCCTTTCCTGAGGGAATTCCCACATCCCAGTCCATTCCCACAGGAATTCCATTATCTCAGTCCATTCCCATGGGAATTCACTAATTCCAGTCCATTCCATGGGAATTCCATGATCCCAGTCCATGGTTGGGCCATTCCCAAAGAAATCCTGGAGCCCGTGATCCCACAGGAAGAACATTCCAGAACATTCCCAGAATTCCGTGGGCTGTGGATCCCTCCAGATCCCAGCCCCGGGATCCCAAACCCCAGATCTGTTTGATCCCATGGGAAGAACATTCCGGAACATTCCCAGGAATTCCATGGGGGAAAAATCAGAAACATCTGGGGAAAATTGGGAAAAAATCCAGGGAAAATTGGGGGAAAAATAGGAAAATATATAAAAATTCTGGGGAAAACTGGGGGGAAAAGGGAAAAAAAAATTGTGGGAATCTGGGGGAAAATCAAGAGAAAAATTAGGGGAAAATCAGGGAAAAATTGGGAAAATATGGAAAAATTCTGGGGAAAATAAGGGAAAACAAATGAAAAATTGAGAGAATCCAGAAAAAAATTGTGGGAATCTGGGGGAAAATCAGGAGAAAAATTGGGAAAAATCCTGGGGAAAAGTGGGGGGAAATCTGGAAACGAATCGTGGGGAAAAATCAGGAAAAAAAATCAGAAAAATCTGGAAGAAGTTGGGGAAATTTTGGAAAATCATGGAAAAAAAAAAAAATCAGAATAATCTGGGAAAATCAGGAGGAAAAAAAATCCAGGAAAATCAGGGAAAATCTGCGAAAAAAATGGGAAAATCTGGAGGAAAATTGAGGAAAAATCAGGAAAAATATGGAAAATTGGGGTGGAAATTGGGGGGAAATTGGGGGAAATCTCCCACTCCTCCCTCCCTCCCTCCCTTTATGTTCTCACTGGGAAATTTTGGGAAATTTTGGGGAATTTTGGGGAAATTTTTTGGGAATTTTTTGGGAATTTTTTGGGAATTGGGGGATTTGGGGATATTTTTTTTTTTTGAATTGTTTGGGGAATTTTTTTGGGGAATATTTTGGGAATTTTTTGGGAATTTTTGGGAATTCCCATCCCATTTTTTGAGAATTTTGGGGATTTTGGGGAATTTTTTGGGAATATTTTGGGAATTTTTGGGGAATTTTTGGGAATTGAGGGGGGATTTGGGGGATTTTTGAGAATTTTGGGGGATTTTGGGGGAATTTTTTGGGGAATATTTTGGGAATTTTGGGGAATTTTTGGGGAATCCCCAAAAATTCCCATTTTTTGAGAATTTTGGGGGATTTGGGGAATTTCCCAATTTTTGGGAATGGGGGATTTGGGGGGATTTTTTTGAGAATTTTGGGGGGATTTTGGGGAATTTTTTTGAATTTTGGGGGATTTGGGGGGAATTTTTGGGGAATTTTTGGGGGAATTTTTTGGGAATTCCCAAATCCTGATTTTTTCAGTCCAATTTTGGGGGGATTTTTGGGGAATTTTTTAATTTTGGGGGATTTTGGGGGAAATTTTTTAATTTTGGGGATTTTGGGGAATTTTTGGGAATCCCAAATTTTTTTGGGACTGGGGGGGATTTGGAAATTTTTGAGAATCCTGGGGTCATTTTGTTTGAATTCCATGATCCCAGGGGGGATTGGGCCATCCCCATTTAATTCCCAAATTGAGTAAATTTTGGGGAAATTGGGAATTTTTTGGGGAATATTTTCAGGATTTGGGCCATGGCCCATGAAGAATCCCCCAAAGCCCCTAATTCTGGCTGGATCGGGATCCCGGGATCGGGCCCCATTCCCGGGACTGGAGATCCCCATTGCCCCAAATTCTGGGGATTCCATGGAATTCCCTGCTTCCAGGACAGCTGGGCATCAACGCCATCATTCCCAAATGCTGGCCGATTTCCATGGGGATCCGCTCCGGGAATCTGATCCCGGGAGGGGAATTGGCTGGATCCAGCCCTGGGATCCCTTTCCCCTGGGATCCATTCCCAAATCTGGGAAAAATTGGGAATCGAATGGATCCAGCCCTGGGATCCACCCCCGGGATCCACTCCGGGAATCTGGGGAACCGGGAGCGGGAATCGAATGGATCCAGCCCTGGGATCCGCTCTGGGAATCTGGGAAACCGGGAGCGGGAATCGAATGGATTCAGCCCTGGGATCCGCTCCGGGAATCTGGGAAACCTGGGAGCGGGAATCGAATGGATCCAGCCCTGGGATCCACTCCGGGAATCTGGGAAGCCAGGAGCGGGAATCGAATGGATCCAGCCCTGGGATCCGCTCCGGGAATCTGGGAAACCGGGAGTGGGAATCAGCTGGATCCAGCCCTGGGATCCACTCCAGGAATTTGGGGAGCCAGGAGCGGGAATCTGCATGATCCACCCCCAGGATCCATTCCGGGATTTTGGGATCCCAGGAGCAGGAATTGGCCAGATCCAGCCCCGGGATCCACTCCAGGAATTTGGGACCCCAGGAGTGGAAATTGGCCGGATCCACCCCCGGGATCCACTCCCAGGATCCATTCCGGGAGTTTGGGATCCCAGGAGCAGGAATGAGCCAGATCCAGCCCCGGGATCCACTCAGCTAATCTGGGAACCCGGGAGCGGGAATCGAATGGATCCAGCCCTGGGATCCACTCCGGGAATCTGGGAACCCGGGAGCAGGAATCGAATGGATCCAGCCCTGGGATCCACTCTGGGATCCACTCTGGGAATCTGGGAAGCCGGGAGCAGGAATCGGCTGGATCCAGCCCTGGGATCCACTCTGGGAATCTGGGAAAATGGGAGCGGGAATCGAATGGATCCAGCCCTGGGATCCGCTCCGGGAATCTGGGAAACCAGGAGCGGGAATCGGCTGGATCCAGCCCTGGGATCCACACCCGGGATCCACTCCGGGATTTTGGGATCCCAGGAGCAGGAATGAGTCAGATCCAGCCCCAGGATTCACTCTGGGAATTCAGGATCCCAGGAGTGGGAATCAGCTGGATCCAGCCCTGGGATCCACTCCAGGAATTTGGGAAGTCAGGAGTGGGAATCTGCAAGTTCCACTCCAGGATTTTGGGATCCCAGGAGTGGGAATTGGCCGAATCCAGCCCCGGGATCCACTGCCGGGATCCACTCCAGGAGTTTGGGATCCCAGGAGCAGGAATGAGCCAGACCCAGCCCTGGGATCCACTCTGAGAATCTGGGAAGCCAGGAGTGGGAATCAAATGGATCCAGCCCTGGGATCCACTCTGGGAATTCGGGAATCCAGGACTGGGAATTGGCCGGATCCAGCCCTGGGATCCACTCCATGATTTTGGGATCCCAGGAGCGGGAATCTGCATGATCTGCCCCCAGGATCCACTCTGGGAATTTGGAAAGCCAGAAGCAGGAATGAGCCAGATCCACCCCCAGGATCCACTCTGGGAATTCAGGATCCCGGGAGTGGGAATCAGCTGGATCCAGCCCTGGGATCCCCTCTGGGAATCTGGGAAGCCAGGAGCGGGAATCTGCATGATCCACCCCCAGGATCCACTCTGGGATTTTGGGATACCAGGAATGGGAATTGGCCAGATCCAGCCCCGGGATCCATTCCAGGAATTTGGGATTCTAGGAGTGGGAATCAGCCGGATCCACCCCCAGGACCCACCCCTGGGATCCACTCTGGGAATTTGAGATCCCAGGAGTGGGAATTGGCTGGATCCATCCCCGGGATCCACTCCAGGAATTTGGGAAGCTAAGAGTGGGAATTGGCTGGATCCAGCCCTGAGATCCACCCCTGGGATCCACTCTTGGATTTTGGGATCCCAGGAGTGGGAATTGGCTGGATCCAGCCGCGGGATCCACTCCAGGAATTTGGGAACCTGGGAACGGGAATTGGCCGGATCCACCCCCGGGATCCACTTCCAGGATCCACTCTGGGAGTTTGGGATCCCAGGAGCAGGAATGAGCCAGATCCAGCCCCGGGATCCACTCTGAGAATTTGGGAACCCAGGACTGGGAATCTGACTGATCCAGCCCTGGGATCCACTCCGGGATTTTGGGAAGCCAGGAGCGGGAATCTGCATGATCCACCCCCAGGATCCACTCCAGGAATTTGGGATCCCAGCAGCGGGAATTGGACAGATCCAGCCCTGGGATCCACCCCCCAGATCCACTCCAGGAATCTGGGATCCCAGGAGCAGGAATGAGCCAAATCCAGCCCTGGGATCCACACCCGGGATCCACTCTGGGAATTTGGGATCCCAGGAGCGGGAATTGGCCGGATCCAGCCCTGGGATCCACACCCAGGATCCACTCTGGAATTTTGGGATCCCAGGAATGGGAATTGGCTGGATCCACCCCCGGGATCCACACCCGGGATCCACTCCGGGAGTTTGGGATCCCAGGAGCATGAATGAGCCAGATCCAGCCCTGGGATCCACTCTGAGAACCTGGGAACCCAGGAGTGGGAATCAAATGGATCCAGTCCTGGGATCCACTCCGGGATTTTGGGAAGCCAGGAGCGGGAATCTGCACGATCCACCCCCAGGATCCACTCCAGGAATTTGGAATCCCAGGAGCAGGAATTGGACAGATCCAGCCCTGGGATCCACCCCCAGATCCACTCCAGGAATCTGGGATCCCAGGAGCATTAATGAGCCAAATCCAGCCCTGGGATCCACACCCGGGATCCACTCTGGGAATTTGGGATCCCAGGAGCGGGAATTGGCCGGATCCAGCCCCTGGATCCACTCCAGGAATTTGGGATTCTAGGAGTGGGAATCAGCCGGATCCACACCCAGGATCCAGCCCTGGGATCCACTCTGGGAATTTGGGATCCCAGGAGTGGGAATTGGCTGGATCCAGCCCTGGGATCCACTCCAGGATTTTGGGAAGCCAGGAGCGGGAATCTGCAAGTTCCACCCCCAGGATCCGCTCCGGGAATCTGGGAAACCAGGAGCGGGAATTGGCTGGATCCAGCCCCAGGATCCACTCCCAGGATCCACTCCAGGAGTTTGGGATCCCAGGAGCAGGAATGAGCCAGATCCAGCCCCGGGATCCACTCCAGGAATTTGGGATCCCAGGAGTGGGAATTGGCCGGATCCACCCCTGGGATCCACTCCAGGAATTTGGGATCCCAGGACTGGATTTGGATGGATGGATCCGGCTGATTCCTCAGCCCACTCCTGAGATCCCAAATTCCCAGAGTGGATCTCGGTGGTGGATTCCTGGGGTGGAACCCAGGATCCCGAATTCCTGGGGCTGGATCCCGGGGTGGATCCGTCTGATTCCCAGTCCTGGGATCCCAAATTCCTGGGGGTGGATCCCAGGGGGTTTTCCCAGGATCTGGCTGATTCCCGATCCCGGGATCCCAAATTCCTGGATGGGATCCTGGGCGTGGATCCGGCTGATTCTCGATCCCAACCCTAAGATCCCAAACCCATCCCTTGCTCACGATCCTGAATTCCTGCAGTGGATCCTGGGGCTGGATCCCAGAGTGGATCCGGCTGATTCCGGACCCCAATCCCAAGATCCCAAATGGATCCCAGGGTGGATTTGCTGTGGATCCCGGCAGTGGATCCCATATTCCCGATCCCATCTCCCCCCGCAGGCCGTATGGGCGGGAGGTGCCGCGGGGCCGCTATTGGCTGATCCCAGGGGGTGGATCCCGGGATCCCAAACCCATCCTGATCCCGGGATCCCGAATGGATCCCAGGGGGGGATCCCAGAGGGGGGATCCGGCTGATTCCCAATCCCGAGATCCTGAATTCCTGGGGGTGGATCCCAGGGTGGATCCGACTGATTCCGGACCCCACTCCTGAGATCCCAAATTCCCAGAGTGGATCTCGGTGGTGGATTCCTGGGGTGGAACCCAGGATCCCAAATTCCTGGGGCTGGATCCCGGGGCTTTTCCCAGGATCCATCTGATTCCCAATCCTGGGATCCCAAATTCCTGGGGGTGGATCCCAGGGGGTTTTCCCAGGATCTGGCTGATTCCTGATCCCGGGATCCCAAATTCCTGGATGGGATCCTGGGGGTGGATCCGGCTGATTCTCGATCCCAACCCCAAGATCCCAAATCCATCCGAATCCCAGGATCCCAAATTCTCGGGGTGGATCCCAGGTATGGATCCTGGGGCGGATCCCAGAGTGGATCCGGCTGATTCCTGACCCCAATACCGAGATCCCAAATTCCCCAAATGGATCCCAGGGTGGATCCCGGCAGTGGATCCCATATTCCCAATCCCATCTCCCCCCCCAGGCCGTACGGGCGGGAGGTGTCGCGGGGCCGTGATTGGCTGATCCCAGGGGGCGGATCCCGGGATCCCAAACCCATCCTGATCCCAGGAACCCAAATCCCCAGGAGTGGATCCCAGGGCAGATCCGGCTGATTCCCAATCCCCAGATCCTGAATTCCTGGGGGTGGATCCCAGGGTGGATCCCTGAATGGATCCGGCTGATTCCTGACCCCAACCCCGAGATCCCAAATCCATCCCTTGCTCAGGATCCCGAATTCTCGGGGTGGATCCTGGGGTGGATCCGGCTGATGTTGGCTCCCAGGATCCTGAGATCCCAGAGTGGATCCCGGGGTGGATCCGTCTGATTCCCAATCCTGGGATCCCAAATTCCTGGGGCTGGATCCCAGGGGGTTTTCCCAGGATCAGGCTGATTCCCGATCCCGGGATCCCAAATTCCTGGAGTGGATCCTGGGGGTGGATCCGGCTGATTCTCGATCCCAACCCCAAGATCCCAAATCCATCCCTTGCTCAGGATCCCAGATTCCTGCAGTGGATCCCAGGGTGGATTTGGCCAATTCCGGACCCCAATCCCAAGATCCCGAATGGATCCCAGGGGTGGATCCCAGGGGTAGATTCCGGCAGTGGATCCCGGCAGTGGATCCCATATTCCCGATCCCATTTCCCTGACCAGGCCGTACGTGCGGGAGGTGCCGCGGGGCCGCTATTGGCTGATCCCAGGGGGCGGATCCCGGGATCCCAAACCCATCCTGATCCCGGGATGGATTTCGGGGTGGATCCCGGCAGTGGATCCCCAATTCTCGATCCCGGATCTCTCTCCCCCAGGCCGTGGGGGGCGGGGAGGTGCCCAGTTATTGGCTGATCCCATTGGCTGATCCTGGGATCCCGGGATCCCGAATTCCCAGGGTGGATCCCAGGGTGGATCCCGGCAGTGGATCCCATATTCCCGATCCCGGATCTCTCCCCCCAGGCCGTACGGGCGGGAGGTGCCGCGGGGCCGCTATTGGCAGCTCTACGAGGGGATCATGCGCAAACACGGCGGGAGACCCCACTGGGCAAAGGTACCGCCCGAAAACTGGGAATTTTCATGGAAAAACGGGAATTTGTCATCAAAATCAGGGATTTATCCGGGAAAATTGGGGATTTGTGACGGAAAATTGGGAATTTTTAACGGAAAAATGGGGATTTCTACTGGGAAAATGGGAATTTTTCACGGAAAACGGGGGCTTTTCATGGCCAAATGGGAATTTGCACCGGAAAAATGGGGAAAAAATGGGGGAAAGGGAAAAAGGGGGAAAAATCTTTAAAAATGGGGGAAAATGAGGGAGGAAATGGGGAAAGGGGAGAAAATGTGGAAAAATTGGAAAAAGAGGGGGAAAATGGGAAAAAAGGAGGGGAAACGGGGGAGAAAGGGGAAAATGAGAAAAAAAGGAGGAAGGAGGGAGAAATGGCAAAAAATGGGAAAAAAGAAGGGAAATGGGGAAAATGGGATTAAAATGGGGGAAAATGGGGAAAAATGGGGGAAATGGGAGAAAATTGGGATTTTTTAATGAGAATAATGGGGGGGAAAGGGGAAAAATGGGAAAAAGAGGAGGGAAAGGGGAAAATGGGGAAAAAAGGGGGAAATAGGGGAAATGGGAATAAAATGGGGGAAATGGGAGTGAAAAAAGGGAAAGGGGGAAATGGGAAAAAAAGGGGGGGAAACGGAAAAAAGGGGGGAAATGGGGGGAAATGGGAAAAAAGGCAGAAATAATAGGAAAACAATGGGGAAAATGGGGGGAAATGGGAAGAAAATTGGGAAAAATGGGAAAATTGGGATTTTAAATGAGAAAATGGGGAAATAATGGGGAAAGGAGAAAAATGGGGAAAGGGGGGGAAAACGGGGGAAAATGGGAATAAAATGAGGAAAATGGGAGGAAAAAGGGAAGGGAAATGGAAAAACTGGGGAAAATAAGGGAAAAACCAGGAAAATTGGGGGGGGGGGAATGGAGAAAATAGGAGAAAATTGGGGAAGGGAAAATTGGGGAAGAATGGGGAAATGGGAAAAAGGGGAAATGGGGAAAAACTGGGATTTTTAAATGAGGAAAAATGGGGAAATAATGGGGGAAATGAGGAAAAATGGGGAAAAGAGGGAAAAGGGGGAGGGAAAATGCTGGGAAAATGGGAATAAAATGGGGAAATGGGGGAAAAAGGGGGAAAAATGGGAAAACAGGAAAAAAGAGAAAAATTGAGGAAATGGGAATAAAATGGGGAAATTGGGGTGAAAAAAGGGAAGGGGAAAAGGGAAAAAATGGGGAAAAATTCGGAGGAAATGGGGGGAAATGGGGGAGAAAGGGGAAAATGGGGATAAAAGGGGGGAAATGGGAAAAATGGGGAAAAGGGAAAATGTGATTAAATTGGGGGGAGGGGGGAAATGGGAAGAAAATGGGGAAAATGGGGAAAATTGGGATTTTTAAATGAGAAAAATGGGGAAATAATGGGAAAAGGGGAAAAATGGGAAAAAGAGGAGGAAAGGGGAAAATGGGGAAAACGGGAATCAAATGGGGAAATGGGGTGAAAAAAGGGAATGGGAAAAATGGGGAAAATGGGGGAGAAAGGGGAAAATGGGGGGAAAATTGGGATTTTTAAATGAGAAAAAATGGGGGGAAAATGGGGGGAAATGAGGAAAAAATGGGGAAAAGAGGGAAAAGGGGGGAAGGGAAAATGGGAATAAAATGGGGGAAATGGGGGGAAAGGGGGAAAATGGGAAAAGAGAAAAATTGAGGAAATGGGAATAAAAGGGAGAAATTGGGGTGAAAAAAGGGAAAAAATGGGGGAAAATTCGGGGGAAATGGGGAAATGGGGGAGAAAGGGGAAAATGGGGAAAATGGGGATAAAAGGGGGAAATGGGGAAAATGGGGAAATAATGGGGGGAAATGGGGGAAAATGGGAAAAAAGGGAAAAATGTGATTAAATTGGGGGGGAGGGGGGAATGGGAAGAAAATGGGGAAATGGGGAAAATTGGGATTTTTAAATGAGAAAAATGGGGAAATAATGGGGAAATGAGGAAAAATGGGAAAAAAGGGAGGAAAAGGGGAAAAAATGGGAAAAATGGGGAAAAAATGGGAATAAAAATGGGGAAATGAGGGTGAAAAAAGGAATGGGAAAAATGGGGAAAATGGGGAAAAGGGGAAAATGGGGAAAATTGGGATTTTAAATGAGAAAAAAATGGGGGAAAAAATGGGGAAATGAGGAAAAATGGGGAAAAGAGGGAAAAAGGGGGAAGAAAAAATGGGAATAAAATGGGAAATGGGGAAAAGGGGAAAAATGGGAAAAAAGAGAAAATTGAGGAAATGGGAATAAAAGGGAGAAATGAAAAAAAAAGGAAAAAATGGGGGAAAATTGGGGAAATGGGGAGAAAGGGGAAAATGGGGAAAATGGGGATAAAATGGGGGAAATGGGAAAATGGGGAAAAAATGGGGAAAAATGGGGAAAAATGGGGAAAGGGAAAAATGTGATTAAATTGGGGGAGAAAATGGGAAGAAAATGGGGAAATGGGGAAAATTGGGATTTTAAATGAGAAAATGGGGAAATAATGGGGAAATGAGGAAAAAATGGGAAAAAAGGAGAAAAATGGGAAAAATGGGAAAAATTAGCGAAAATGGGAATAAAATGGGGAAATGGGGGGTGAAAAAAAGGAAAAAAAATGGGAAAATGGGGGAAAAAAAAATGGGAAAAAATGGTAAGAAAATTCCCAAAATGGGAAAAAAAAAATGGGAAAACAGGAAAAAGAGAAAAATTGAGGAAATGGGAATAAAATGGGGAAATTGGGGTGAAAAAAGGAAGGAAAAAGGAAAAAATGGGGAAAAATTTGAGAAAATGGGGGGGATATGGGAAGAAAGGGAAAATGGGGATGGGAATAGGGGGAAATGGGAAAAATGGGGAATGGGGGGAAAATGTGATTAAATTGGGGAGAGGGGGGAAATGGGAAGAAAATGGGGGAAATGGGGGAAAATTGGGATTTTTAAATGAGAAAAATGGGGGAAATAATGGGGGAAAGGGGAAAAATGGGAAAAAGAGGAGGGAAAGGGGAAAATGGGGAAAATTAGCGAAAATGGGAATAAAATGGGGGGAAATGGGGGTGAAAAAAGGGAAAGGGGGAAAATGGGGAAAAAAAAGGAAAATAATGGAGAAAAATTTTGGATTTTTAATGGGGAAAATGGGATTAAAATGGGAGGAAATGGGATTTTTAATGGGGAAAATGGGGGCGAAATGGGGGGAAAATGGAGGAAAAAAGAGGAAAATAATGGGGGAAAAAGGAGGAAAATAATGGGGAAAAATTGGATTTTTAATGGGAAAAATGGGTTTAAAATGGGCGATTTTTAATGGGGAAAATTTGGATTTTAAATGGGGATAAAATGGGGGGAAATTGGAAGAAAGTGGAGAAAAAATTGGAAAAAATGGGGAAAATGGAAAAAAAAGGAAAATAATGGGGGGGGAAAGAAGGAAAATAATGGGGGGAAATTGTATTTTTAATGGGAAAAATGGGATTAAAATGGGGGGAAAGGGGGGGGTTTAATGGGGAAAAAGTTGGATTTTTAATGGAGAAAATGGGGGAAATTGGAATAAAATGGAGAAAAATTGGGGAAAATGGGGAAAATCGAAAAAAAGGAAAATTATGGCAAAAAAGGAGAAAAATAATGGGGGAAAAGTGGTTTTTTAATGGGAAAAATGGGATTAAAATGGGAGGAAAGAGGGGGAAGGGGAAAATGGGAAAAAAAGGAAAATGATGGAGAAAAATTTGGATTTTTAATGG
This sequence comes from Emberiza elegans, assembly GCA_024865655.1. Taxonomy (NCBI): domain Eukaryota; kingdom Metazoa; phylum Chordata; class Aves; order Passeriformes; family Fringillidae; genus Emberiza; species Emberiza elegans. Next base: position 1,847,269 of record JALJVW010000102.1, read on the forward strand.
GGAAAATGGGATTAAAATGGGAGGAAATGGGATTTTTAATGGGGAAAAATGGGATTTCAATGGGGAAAAATGGGATTTCAATGGGGAAATGGGGGGATAATGGGGGAAAAAAAGGAAAATAATGGGGAAAATTTTGGATTTTTAATGGGAAAAATGGGAATAAAATGGGATTAAAATGGGCAATTTTTAATGGGAAAAATTTGGATTTTTAATGGGGAAAATGGGAATAAAATGGGATTAAAATGGGGGATTTTTAATGGGGAAAATTTGGATTTTTAATGGGGATAAATTTGGATTTTTAATGGGGATAAATGGGGAGAAATTTGGAAAAATGGGAAACATGGGGGGGAAATGGGAAAAAAAGGGGGAAAAAAGGGGGAAACTAATGGGGAAAAAATTGGATTTTTAATGGGAAAAATGGGATTTTTAATGGGAAAAATGGGAATAAAATGGGATTGAAATGGGGGATTTTTAATGGGGAAAATTTGGATTTTTAATGGGGATAAAAAGGGGGGAAATTGGAAGAAAGTGGAGAAAAAATTGGAAAAAATAGGGAAAATGGGGGAAAAAAGCTAAATAATGGGGGAAAAAGGAGAAAAATAATGGGGGAAAAAAGTGGATTTTTAATGGGGATAAATGGGAATAAAATGGGGAAAAAAGGAGGAAAATAATGGGGAAAAAAGTGGATTTTTAATGGGAAAAATGGGAATAAAATGGGATTAAAATGGGGGGAAATGGGGGATTTTTAATGGGGAAAATTTGGGATTTTAATGGGGAAAAATGGGGGGAAATTGGAAGAAAGTGGAGAAAAAAATGGAAAAAATGGGGAAATGGAAAAAAAAGGAAAATAATGCGGGAGAAAAGGAGGAAAATAATAGGGAAAAAAGTGGATTTTTAATGGGAAAAATGGGATTAAAATGGGGGATTTTTAATGGGAAAAATTTGGATTTTTAATGGGAAAAATGGGGATAAAATGGGGAAAAATAGGGGGAAGGGGGAAAATGGGGAAAAGTGAGGAAAATGGGGGAAAATGGAGGAAAAAAAGGAAAATAATGGAGATAAAATTTGGATTTTTAATGGCGAAAAATGGGAATGAAATGGGAAAATGGGATTTTTAATGGGAAAAATGGGATTTTAATGGGGGAAATGGGGGGAAAAAAAGAGGAAAATAATGGGGAAATTTTTGGATTGTTAATGGGAAAAATGGGAATAAAATGGGATTAAAATGGGCGATTTTTAATGGGAAAAATTTGGATTTTTAATGGGAAAATGGGATTGAAATGGGGGAAAAGGGGATTTTTCATGGGAAAAATTTGGATTTTTAATGTGGATAAATGGGGATAAATTTGGGAAAATGGGGAAAAAATGGGGGAAAATGGGAAAAAAGGGGGGAAAAAAGGGGAAAAATTTGGATTTTTAATGGGAAAAATGGGAATAAAATGGGATAAAAATGGGGGATTTTTAATGGGGAAAATTTGGATTTTTAATGGGAAAAATGGGAATAAAATGGGATTAAAGTGGGCGATTTTTAATGGGAAAAATTTGGATTTTTAATGGGAAAAATGGGAATAAAATGGGATTAAAATGGGCGATTTTTAATGGGGAAAATTTGGATTTTTCATGGGGATAAATGGGGGGAAATTTGGGAAAATGGGAAAAAAGGGGGAAAAAATTGGGGAAAAATTTGGACTTTTAATGGGAAAAATGGGAATGAAATGGGATTAAAATGTGCGATTTTTAATGGGAAAAATTTGGATTTTTAATGGGAAAAATGGGATTTTCATGGGGAAAAATGGGATTTTAATGGGGAAAAATGGGATTTCCATGGGGAAAAATGGGAAATGAGGGGGGAAAGGAAAAAACCCCCAATTTTGGGGCAATAAATGGATTTTGTCCAAAAAAACATCTGGGAAGGATCTGAGCAGAAAAATCCCGGAAAACAAATTCGCCCTGAGGGAAAAGCTGGACCCCGAGGGGATCTTCCTCAACCCCTACCTGGAGAAAATCTTCTTCTGAGCAAAAACCCCCGAAAATCGGAATTTGCCTGGGAATTGGGAATTTTCCTGGGAATTTTGGTGCCTTTCCCCAGAATTTTGTGGAAAAAAATTCCAATTGTGTTGCTCAATAAAAGTTCTGGAATGGAAACTTTCAGCGATGGCTTCTGGGAATGTGGGGAAATTTTAAAATCTCACCCAAAAAATCTCCAAAAATTCCCCACAAATCAACAAAAAATTCCCAAAAAATCAACAAAAAAATCCCCCCAAAAATTCAAAAAAATCACCCAAAATTCAAAACAAATCCAAAAAAATCACCCAAAAAAATTCCCAAAAAATCACCCAAAAATTCCCCCAAAATTCCCAAAAAATCACCAAAAATTTCCCAAAAAATCTCCAAAAAAATCCCCAAAAAATCTACAAAAAATTCCCCAAAAATTCCCAAAAATCACCCCAAAATTTAAAAAAATCACCAAAAAATTCCACAAAAATCACTAAAAAATTGCCTAAAATTCCCCAAAAAATCACCAGAAAATTCAAAAAAAATCACTAAAAAATTCCCTAAAATTCCCAAAAAAATCACCAAAAAATTCCCAAAAAATTCCCCAAAAATTCCCCAAAAAATCACCAAAAATTTCCCAAAAAATCTCCAAAAAAATCTCCAAAAATCAACAAAAAATTCAAAAAAATTCCAAAAAAATCACCAAAAAATTCCAAAAAAATCACCCTAAAATTCCCAAAAAAATCACCCAAAAATTCCCAAAAAATCTCCAAAAAAATCCCCAAAAATCAACAAAAAATTCCAAAAAAATTCCAAAAAAATCACCAAAAAATTCCAAAAAAATCCCCAAAAATTCCCAAAAAAATCACCCAAAAATTCCCAAAAAATCTCCAAAAAAATCCCCAAAAATCAACAAAAAATTTCAAAAAATTCCAAAAAAATCACCCAAAAATCCCAAAAATTCCAAAAAAATCACCAAAAAATCCCCAAAAAATCGCGATCCCAGCTGGACCCCGAGGGATCTTCCCCAGCCCCACCTGGAGTTTTCTTCGGAGCAAAAATCCCGGGAAAATCGGAATTTTCCTGGGAATTTTGGTGCCTTTGCCAGGATTTTGTTAACAAAAATTCCAATTGTGTTGCTCAATAAAAGTTCTGGAATTGGAGATTTCAGGAGGGCTTCTGGGATTTGGGAAAATGTTAAAATCCCACCCAAAAAATCTCCAAAATTTCCCCCCACAATCACCCAAAAAATTCCCAAAATAATCACAAAAAATCGCAAAAAAATAAAAAAAAATTCCCCCAAAATCACCAAAAAATCAACCAAAAAATCAACCAAAAAATCACCCAAAAATTCCCCAAAAATTCCCAAAAAATTCCCAACAAATCACTCAAAATTTTTTTTTAAAAATCCCAAAAAATCACCAAAAAAATTCCCAAAAAATCACCCAAAAATTCCAAAAAAATTCCCAAAAAATCACCAAAAATTTCCAAAAAAAATTCAAAAAAATCCCCCAAAAATTCCCAAAAAATTCCCAAAAAAACACCCAAAAATTCCAAAAAATCCCCCAAAAATTTCCCCAAAATCACCCCAAAATTCAGAAAAATCACCAAAAAATTCCCGAAAAAATCGCCAAAAATATCCCCAAAAATCACCAAAAAAATCCCCCAAAATTCCCAAAAAATCACCAAAAAATCCCAAAAATCCCCCCCAAAATTCCCAAAAAATCTCAAAAAATCCCAAAAAAATCACAAAAAAATTCCCCCAAAAATCTCCAAATAAATCCCTAAAAATCTCCAAAAAATCAAAAAAATTCCCAAAAAATCGCCAAAAATTTCCAAAAATTCCCAAAAAAAATTCCCAAAAATTTTCCAAAAAATCCCCAAAATCTCCCGGTCCCATCTGGAGCCCGAGGGATCTTCCCCAGCCCCACCTGGAGAAAATCTTCTTCTGAGCAAAAAGTCATGGAAAAATTGGAATTTTCCTGGGAATTGGGAAATTTCCCGGGAATTGGGAATTTTCCCGGGAATTTTGGTGCCTTTTGCCAGAATTTTGTGAACCAAAATTCCAATTGTGTTGCTCAATAAAAGTTCTGGAGATAAAGAATCGGAGATTTCAGGAAGGCTTCTGGGACTTGGGAAAATGTTAAAATCCCACCCAAAAAATCAACAAAATTTCCCCCCACAAATCAACAAAAAATTCCCAAAAAATCAACAAAAAAATCCCCCCAAAAATTCAAAAAAATCACCCAAAACTTCCAAAAAAATCCCAAAAAATCACCCAAAAAAATTCCCAAAAAATCACCCAAAAATTCCCCAAAAATTGCAAAAACATCACCAAAAATTTCCCAAAAAATCTCAAAAAAATCCCCAAAAATCAACAAAAAATTCCAAAAAAATCACTAAAAAATTCCCTAAAATTCCCAAAAAAATCACCAAAAATTTCCCAAAAAATCTCCAAAAAAATCCCCAAAAATCAACAAAAAATTAAAAAAAAATCCAAAAAAATCACCCAAAAATTCCCCAAAAATCACCAAAAACTTCCCAAAAAATCTCCAAAAAAATCCCCCAAAATCAACAAAAAATTTCAAAAAAATTCCAAAAAAACACCCAAAAAAATCCCAAAAATTCAAAAAAAAATCCCAAAAAAATCACCAAAAAATCCCCAAGAAATCGCGATCCCAGCTGGAGCCCGAGGGATCTTCCTCAACCCCTACCTGGAGAAAATCTTCTTCTGAGCAAAAATCCCCGGAAATCAGAATTTGCCTGGGAATTCGGAATTTTCCCGGGAATTTGGAATTTTCCCGGGAATTTTGGTGCCTTTTGCCAGGATTTTGTGAACCAAAATTCCAATTGTGTTGCTCAATAAAAGTTCTGGAATCGGATTTTTCACGAAGGCTTCTGGGATTTGGGAACATTTTTAAAATCTCACCCAAAAAATCTCCCAAAATAAAACTTTTTAAATCCCCCAAACGATCCCAAAAAACGTAGAAAAAAGATCCCCTAAGAATAAAAGAAAATTTTGAAAAATTCCCTGAAAATCCCCCCAAAATACCCCTCAAACCCCCCCAAAAATCCCCAAAAATAAAAATTTAAAATTCCCCCAAACAATCCCTAAAAAAGTTTTAAACATCCCCTCAAAATACCCCAAAAATGCCCCTAAAAAAACCCCAAAAATCCCCAAAAATCCCAAAACCAAAAATTTAAAATTCCCCCAAACGATCCCAGAACAGTAAAAAAATCCAAAAAAATAAAATAAAATTCAAAAAATCAAAAACCCCCAACCCAAACTCAAAAATCTCCCCCAAAAAAATCCCCCCGAAAAGTCAAAAAAAATCCCCCAAAAATCCCAAATTTTCTCCCATTTTATCTCATTTTTTTCTCACTTTTTCTCTTTAATTTTCCCTTTTTTTCATCCCCATCCCCTCCATTCATCTCCTTTTTTCCTCCCATTAATCTCATTTTTATCCCATTTTTTTCTCTTTTTTCCATCATTTTTATCTCATTTTTCTCCTATTTTTCCCCATTTTTCTCCCATTTTCATCCCATTTTTCTCTCATTTTTCTCCCATTTTTCTCTCATTTTTCTCCTATTTTCTCCCATTTTTTGCCCATTTTTCTCCATTTTTCTTCAAATTTTCTCCCACTTTTCTCCCATATTTCTATCATTTTACCCCGTTTTTATCCCATTTTTCTCCCATTCTTCTCCAATTTTTTTCCAATTTTTTCCAATTTTTTCCATTTTTCTCCCATTTTAATCAAATTTTTCTCCAATTTTTATCCTATTTTTATCCTATTTTTCTCCCATTTTTCGTCCCATTTTCCTCCCATTTTCTCCCATTTTTTCCCCTTTTATATTCAATTTTTCCCCTTTTTCCCCATCCCATTTTTCATTTTTCCCTCCCAATCCCCTCCATTCATCTCCTTTTTTTCCTCCCATTTTTTTATCCCACTTTTCTCCCATTTTTCCCACTTTAATCCAATTTTTTCCAATTTTTCTCCCATTTTTATCCCATTTCTTCTCATTTTTTATCTTTAATTTTCCCTTTTTTCATCCCCATCCCCTCCATTCATCTCCTTTTTATCTCCCATTTTTATCCCATTTTTATCCCATTTTTTTCTCTTTTTTTCCCTCATTTTTATCTCATTTTTCTCCCATTTTGATCTCCTTTTAATCTCATTTTTCTCCCCTTTTTCTCCCATTTTACCCCATTTTTCTCCTGTTTTTACCCCATTTTTTCCTCATTTTTCTCCCATTTGGCTCCCATTTTTCTCTCATTTTTCTCCTATTTTCTCCCATTTTTTGCCCATTTTTCTCCCATTTTTTTTCAAATTTTCTCCCACTTTTCTCCCATATTTCTACCATTTTACCCCATTTTTATCCCATTTTTCTCCCATTCTTCTCCAATTTTAATCCAGCTTTTTCCAATTTTTTTCCATTTTCTCCCATTTTTCTCCCATTTTTCTCCACTTTTTCTCCCATTTTTCTCCAATTTTTCTCCTATTTTTCCTCCCATTTTCCTCCCATTTTTATCTCATTTTTTTCTCACTTTTTATCTTTAATTTTCCCTTTTTTTCAACCCCATCCCCTCCATTCATCTCCTTTTTCCCTCCCATTCATCTCATTTTTATCCCGTTTTTATCCCATTTTTACCCCACTTTTCTGCCATTTTTCATCTCATTTTTCTCCCATTTTCCCCAATTTTTATCCCATTTTCCATCTCAGTTTTCATCTCGTTTTTCTCCATTTTCTGTCATTTCTCTCCCATTTTTCTGTCATTTTAATTCTATTTTTCTCCCATTTTTATCTCCTTTTAATCTCATTTTCTCCCATTTTTCTCCCATTTTAATGTATTTTTTCCATATTTCTCCCATTTTTATCCCATTTTTCTCCCATTTTTATTCTCATTTTTCTGCCATTTTTCCCAGATTTCTCCCCATTTTTCTCCCCTTTTTCTCCCCATTTTTCTCCATTTTTATTCTCATTTTAATCCAATTTTTTTCCTTTTTTTCCTTTTTTCTCCCATTTTTATCCCATTTTTCTCCCATTTTTATCCCATTTTTCTCTCATTTTTCTCCCATGTTTCTCCATTTTTATTCTCATTTTTCTCCCATTTTTTCCATTTTTATTCTCATTTTTCTCCCATTTTAATCCAATTTTTTGCAATTTTTTTTTCCATATTTCTCCCATTTTTATTCCATTTTTACCGGATTTTTCCCCCATTTTTCTCTCATTTTTCTCCCATGTTTCTCCCATTTTCCCCTCATTTTTATCCTATTTTTCTTCCATTTTTCTCCCCTTTTAATCTCGTTTTTCTCCCATTTTCCCAGATTTCACCCCATTTTTCTCCCCATTTTTCTCCATTTTTATTCTCATTTTTCTCCCCATTTTTCTCCATTTTTATTCTCATTTTAATCCAATTTTTTTCATATTTCTCCCATTTTAATCCCATTTTTACTGGATTTTCCCCCATTTTTCTCTCATTTTAATCCCATGTTTCTCCTATTTTTCTCCCATGTTTCTCCTATTTTTCTCCCATTTTTATCTCTTTTTAATCTCATTTTTCTCCCATTTTTCTCCATTTTTATTCTCATTTTTCTCCCATTTTAATCCAATTATTTGCAATTTTTTTTCCATATTTCTCCCATTTTAATCCCATTTTTACTGGATTTTCCCCTCATTTTTCTCCCATGTTCCTCCCATTTTTCCCTCATTTTTATCCTATTTTTCTCCCATTTTTATCTCCTTTTACTCCCATTTTTCTCCCCATTTTTCTCCATTTTTATTCTCATTTTTCTCCCATTTTTCTCCATTTTTATTCTCATATTTCTCCCATTTTTATCCCATTTTTACTGGATTTTTCCCCCATTTTTCTCTCATTTTTATCCCATGTTTCTCCTATTTTTCTACCATTTTAATCTCTTTTTAATCTCATTTTTCTCCCATTTTTCTCCATTTTTATTCTCATTTTTCTCCATTTTTATTCTCATTTTTCTCCCATTTTTCTCCCATGTTTCTCCCATTTCCCCCTTATTTTTATCCTATTTTTCTCCCATTTTTCTCTCATTTTTATCCTATTTTTCTCCCATTTTTCTCTCTTTTTAATCTTATTTTTCTCCCATTTTTCTCCCATTTTCCCGTTCCATTTTTTCTCTTTTCCCAGCCACTCCAGATCCATTAACGGCCTCGACCTTGGCTCTTCCTGGGCCTTTTCATTCCATCCATGCCCATTTTTTACCCTTTTATTCCATTTATTCTCCCCTTTTATTCCATTTTTTTAACCCTTTTATTCCCCTTTTTAACCCTTTTATTCCCATTATTTTTACCCTTTTATTCCCATTTTTCCCCTTTTATTCCCCCTTTTATTCCATTTTTTCCCCATCCTTTTATTCCATTTTTTTCCCCATTTTATTCCATTTTTCCCATCCTTTTATTCCATTTTTCCCCCATTTTATTCCATTTCCCCCCCTTTTATTTTCCCTTTTATTCCCATTATTTTTACCCTTTTATTCCAATTTTTTCCATCCTTTTATTCCCATTTTTCACCATTTTATTTTATTTTTCCCCTTTTTTCCCCTTTTATTCCCATTTTTCCCCCCTTTTATTCCCAATTTTCCCCTTTTATTCCCCTTTTTTTATTCCCAATTTTTTTCCCATTTTTTCCCTTTTTTCCCCTTTATTCCCCTTTTATTCCCAATTTTTTCCCCTTTTTCCCCCCTTTTTTTACCCTTTTATTCCATTTTTTCCATCCTTTTATTCCCTTTCTTTCATCCTTTTTTCCCCATTTTTTTCATCCTTTTATTCCCATTTCTTCCCCTTTTTTCATCTTTTTATTCCATTTTCCCCCCCTTTTATTCCATTCCCCCCCCTTTTATTCCATTTTTTCTCCCCTTTTATTCCCATTTTTTCCCATTTTTCCCATTTTTTTACCCTTTTATTCCTTTTTTTTACCCTTTTATTTTATTTTTTCCCCTTTTATTTTATTTTTTCCCCTTTTATTCTCCTTTCCCCCCCTTTTATTCATCCTTTTATTCCCATTTTTTCCCCTTTTTTCCATTTTTTACCCTTTTATTCCATTTTTTCCCCTTTTTTTTTACCCTTTTATTCCTTTTTTCATCCTTTTATTCCCATTTTTCCCCTTTTATTCCATTTTTTTCTCCCCTTTTATTCCCCTTTTTATTCCCATTTTTTCCCATTTTTTCCCCTTTTATTCCACTTTTCCCCCCCTTTTATTCCCATTTTTTCCCCTTTTATTCCATTTATTTGCCCTTTTATTCCTCTTTTATTCCCTTTTCCCCTTTTATTCCTTTAAAAAATTTTTTCATCATTTTATTCCCCTTTTTCCCCCTTTTATTCCATTTTTTCCCCTTTTTTTATTTCCCCCCTTTTATTCCCTTTTCTGCCCCTTTTATTCCCCTTTTTATTCCCATTTTTCCCTTTTTTTTCCCCTTTTTATTCCCATTTTTCTCCCCCTTTTATTCCACTTTTTTTACCCTTTTATTTTATTTTTTCCCCTTTTTTTCCCATATTATTCCATTTTTCCCCCCATTTTCCCCCCATTTATTTTCCCCTTTTATTCCATTTTTTTAACCTTTTATTTTATTTTTCCCTTTTTTTCATCCTTTTATTCCCATTTTTATTCCCATTTTTCCCCCTTTTTTTTCCCCTTTCATTCCCATTTTCTCCCCCTTTCATTCCATTTATTTTCCCCTTTTATTCCCCTTTTTATTCCGATTTTTTCCCATTTTTTCCATCCTTTTATTCCCATTTTTGTTCTCCTGCTCGGCTTTGGCGTCAGAGGCGAGGGCAGAACGGGGGCAGGGATCTGAGGCGGCTTGGGGGGAAAATGGAAAAAACAGAAAAAAAAAAATCGGAGAAAAAATGGAAAAATAAATGGAAAAAATGGGAGAGAAAAAATGGAAAAAATGGGAGAAAAAATGGGAGAAAAAATGGAAAAAATGGGAGAGAAAAAAATGGAAAAAATCAGAGAAAAAATGGAAAAATGAGAGAGAAAAAAATGGAAAAAATCAGAGAAAAAATCGGGGAAAAAATCGGAGAAAATGGGAGAAAAAATGGAAAAATAAATGGAAAAAATGGGAGAAAAAATGGGAGAAAAAATGGAAAAAAATGGGAGAAAAAATGGAAAAAATGGGAGAGAAAAAAAATGGAAAAAATCAGAGAAAAAATCGGAGAAAAAATGGAAAAATAAATGGAAAAAATGGGAGAAAAAATGGGAGAAAAAATGGGAGAAAAAATGAGAGAAAAAATGGAAAAATGAGAGAGAAAAAATGGGAGAAAAAATGGAAAAAATGGGAGAAAAAAATGGAAAAAGAAATGGAAAAACGAGAGAGAAAAAATGGAAAAATGAGAGAAAAAAAATGGAAAAAATCGGAGAAAAAATGGAAGAAAAAATGGAAAAAACAAGAGAGAAAAAAATGGAAAAAATGAGAGAGAAAAAAATGGAAAAAATGAGAGAGAAAAAATGGAAAAATAAATGGAAAAAATGGGAGAAAAAATGGAAAAAATGGAAGAAAAAACGAGAGAGAAAATGGGAGAAAAAATGGAAAAAATCGGAGAAAAAATGGGAGAAAAAATGGAAAAAAAATGGAAAAAATGGGAGAAAAAAATGGAAAAAAATGGAAAAATAAAGAGAAAAAATGAGAGAGAAAAAATGGAAAAAATCGGAGAAAAAATGGAAAAATAAATGGAAAAAATGGGAGAAAAAATGGGAGAAAAAATGGGAGAAAAAAAGGAAAAATAAATGGAAAAAATGGGAGAAAAAATGGGAGAAAAAATGGAAAAATAAATGGAAAAACGAGAGAGAAAAAATGGAAAAAATCGGGGAAAAATGGGAGAAAAAATGGGAGAAAAAATGGAAAAAATCAGAGAAAAAATGGAAAAAACGAGAGAAAAAATGAGAGAAAAAATGGAAAAAATCAGAGAAAAAATGGGAGAAAAAATGGAAAAATAAATGGAAAAATGGGAGAAAAAATGGGAGAAAAAATGGAAAAATAAATGGAAAAAATGGGAGAAAAAATGGAAAAAAATGGAAAAATAAATGGAAAAAATGAGAGAGAAAAAATGGAAAAAATCAGAGAAAAAATCGGAGAAAAAATGGAAAAATAAATGGAAAAAATGGGAGAAAAAATGGGAGAAAATAAATGGAAAAACGAGAGAGAAAAATGGAAAAAATCGGAGAAAAAATGGAAAAATAAATGGAAAAACGAGAGAGAAAAAATCAGAGAAAAAATGGAAAAAATCGGAGAAAAAATGGGAAAAAATGGGAGAAAAAATGGAAAAAATCGGAGAAAAAATGGAAAAATAAATGGAAAAATGAGAGAGAAAAAATGGAAAAAATGGGAGAAAAAATGGGAGAAAAAATGGAAAAATAAATGGAAAAATGAGAGAGAAAAAATGGAAAAAATGGGAGAAAAAATGGGAGAAAAAATGGAAAAATAAATGGAAAAAATGGGAGAAAAAATGGGAGAAAAAATGGGAGAAAAAATGGAAAAAATCGGAGAAAAAATGGAAAAATAAATGGAAAAAATGGGAGAAAAAATGGAAAAAAAATGGAAAAAAAAATGGAAAAATGGGAGAAAAAATGGAAAAATAAATGGAAAAACGAGAGAGAAAAAATGGGAAAAATCAGAGAAAAAATGGAAAAATGAGAGAGAAAAAATGGAAAAAATGGGAGAAAAAATGGGAGAAAAAATGGAAAAAATCAGAGAAAAAATCGGAGAAAAAATGGAAAAATGAGAGAGAAAAAAATAGAAAAAATCAGAGAAAAAATCGGGGAAAAAATGGAAAAAATGGGAGAAAACATGGAAAAATAAATGGAAAAAATGGGAGAAAAAATTAAAAAAATCAGAGAAAAAATGGAAAAATGAGAGAGAAAAAAATGAAAAAAATCAGAGAAAAAATCGGAGAAAAAATGGAAAAATAAATGGAAAAAATGGGAGAAAAAATGGGAGAAAAAATGGGAGAAAAATGGGAGAAAAAATGGAAAAAGAAATGGAAAAACGAGAGAGAAAAATCAGAGAACGGGGTTGGGGCTTTGGGTGCAGGAAATTGGAGAAAATCGGCACCAGAAGGAGCAGAAAAATTAAAAATAAAATTTAAAAACACACAAAAATCCACAAAAATTGAAAAATAAAATTTAAAAATTCAGAAAAATACCCCAAAATATCAAATACCAAAAATGCCCCCAAAAAATGAAAAATTCAATTTAAAAATCTACAAAAATGCCCCAAAAAATGAAAAATAAATGGAAAAAATCCACCAAAAATAAAAAATATCAAATACCAAAAAATGCCCAAAAAATAGAAAATAAAATTGAAAAATTGACGAAAAATCCCCAAATTTTAAATAACAAAAATGCCCAAAAAATGAAAAATAAAATTTAAAAATTCACCAAAAATACAAAATATCAAATACCAGAAATGTCCCAAAAAATGAAAAATAAATGGAAAAAATCCACCAAAAAATACCAAAATATCAAATAACAAAAATGCAAAAAAAAAGAAAAATTAAATTTGAAAATTAATAAAAATTAGCAAAATTTTAAATACCAAAAATGCCCAAAAAAAGAAAAATAAAATTAAAAAAATAAAAAACCCCAAAATATCAAATACCAAAAATGCCCCCAAAAAATGAAAAATAAAATTTAAAAATTCACAAAAATACTGAAATTTTAAATAACAAAAATGGCAAAAAAAATGAAAAATAAAATTTAAAAATTCAGAAAAAATAGCAAAATATCAAATATCAAAAATGCCCCCAAAAAATGAAAAATAAAATTAAAAAATTTACAAAAATACCAAAAGATCAAATACCAAAAATGCCCCAAAAATGAAAAATAAAAATAAAAATTCACAAAAATCCCAAAATTTTAAATAACAAAAATGTCAAAAAAAATTAAAAATAAAATTTAAAAATTAAAAAAATATCGAAATTTTAAATACCAAAAATGCCCAAAAAATTCCCAAAAATTCCTCCAAAAAGTGCAAAAAGCCACAAAAAATCCATTTTTTTTCTTTATTTTTCCCATTTCCCCCATTTTTCTCCCATTTTCCCCCATTTTTCTTCAAATTTTCCCCCATTTTTCCTGGGTTTTTTCCCATTTTCCCCCATTTTTCCCCCAATTTTCCTCCACTTTTCTCCCATTTTTATCTCATTTTTTCCCCTATTTTCCTCCCATTTTCTCCCAATTTTATTCCATTTTTTATCCCATTTTTCTCCCATTTCCCCCCCATTTTTTCACCATTTTTTCCCAATTTTCTCCCACTTTTCTCCCCTTTTTATCTCACTTTTTCCCCCTTTTTCTCTCATTTTCTCCCCTATTAAATCTCTTTTTTCTCCCATTTCCCCCCCATTTTTATCCCCTTTTTCCCTCCATTTTTTCTCTCATTTTCCGCCCATTTTCTCCCATTTTTATTCTTTTTTTATCCCATTTTTCTCCCATTTCCCCCCCATTTTTTCACCATTTTCTCCCAACTTTTTCCCATTTTCTCCCCTTTTTCATCTCATTTTTCTCCCCTTTTTCTCGATTTTTCCCCCATTTTTTCCCCATTTTTCTCCCATTCCCTCCCCCATTTTTCCTGGTTTTTTTCCCACTTTTTTCTCCCATTTTCCCCCATTTTTCCCCAATTTTCTCCCATTTTCCTCCCATTTTTCCTGGATTTTTTCCCATTTTCCCCTCCTTTCTCTCTCCTTTTTCTCCCATTTTTCTTCCCATTTTTATCCCGTTTTAATCTCATTTTTCTCCCTTTTTATCTCCTTTTTATCCCATTTTTCCCCCAATTTTCTTCCCTTTTCATTCCATTTTTCTCCCATTTTCATCTCACTTTTCTCCCCTTTTTCTCCCATTTTTCTCCCATTTTTCTCTCATTTTCCTCCCACTTTTATCCCAATTTTCTCCCCTTTTTCTCCCATTTAAATCTCTTTTTTCATCTCGTTTTTCTCCCCTTTTTCCTCCCTTTTTCCTCCCATTTTTCTCTCATTTTCTCCCCTTTTAAATCTCTTTTTTCTCCCATTTTTATCTCCTTTTTATCCCCTTTTTCTCCCATTTTTTCCTCCATTTTTTCTCTCATTTTCCGCCATTTTCTCCCATTTTTATTCTTTTTTTGTCCCATTTTTCTCCCATTTCCCCCCCATTTTTTCACCATTTTCTCCCAATTTTTTCCCATTTTCTCCCATTTTTCATCTCATTTTTCTCCCCTTTTTCTCGATTTTTCCCCCATTTTTTCCCATTTTTCTCCCATTCCCTCCCCCATTTTTCCTGGTTTTTTTCCCACTTTTTCCTCCCATTTTCCTCCCATTTTTTCCCCAATTTTCTCCCATTTTCCCCCCATTTTTCCTGGGTTTTTTCCCATTTTCCCCTCCTTTCTCTCTCCTTTTTCTCCCATTTTTCTTCCCATTTTTATCCCGTTTTAATCTCATTTTTCTCCCAATATTTCCCCCATATTTTTCCCCAATTTCCCCCATTTTCCTCCCCAATATTTCCCCCACTTTCCTCCCATTTTTCCCCATTTTTTTCCATTTCCCCCCCAATATTTCCCCACATTTTTCTCCCATTTCCTTCCCAATATTTTTCCCCATATTTTTCCCCAGTTTTCCCCCATTTTTTCTCCATTTTCCCCCCAATTTTCCCCATTTTTTCTATTTTCCCCTCAATTTTTCCCATTTTTCTCCCATTTTCTTGCCCTTTTCCCCCATTTCCCCATTTTCCCCCATTTTCCTCTCAATTTTCCCCATTTATCTCCCATTTTCTTGCCCTTTCCCCCATTTTTCCCAATTTTTCCCAATTTTTCCCCATTTTCTTCCCAATGTTTCCCCCATTTCCCCATTTTTCTCCCATTTCCCCCCCATTTTCCCCCCTATTTTCCCCTCATTTTCTCCCCATTTTTTTCTATTTTCCCTCATTTTCTCCCCATTTTTTTCTATTTTCCCCCATTTTCTCCCCATTTTCCCCCATTTTTCTCCCATTTTTTCCCATTTCCCCTCCCCCTGGCAGCTGCTTTGCTCCGTGCTGTGATTTTCACACCCGGCTCCCAGAACGTTCCAGAAGGTCGCGAATGACGCAGAACGGAACCGGAGACGCCGAATCCGGGCTCCAATTCCTCCCTTTAATCCTGGGGATTTTCCATTCATTCCCTTTGTTCCTCTTGTTTTCCCCATTGTTTTTCCCCCAATTATTCCCATTTATTCCCATTTTTTTCTTCCATTTTTTCCCATTTATTTGTTTATTTCCCCCCCTTTTTATTACCATTTATTCCCATTTTCCCCCTATTATTTCCCTTTTTTCCCTCCAGTTTAATCCCATTTATTCCCATTTTCCCCCTATTATTTCCCTTTTTTCCCTCCAGTTTAATCCCATTTATTCCCATTTTCCCCCTATTATTTCCCTTTTTTCCCTCCAGTTTAATCCCATTTATTCCCATTTTCCCCAGTCTATCCCCATTTATTCCCATTTTCCCCCCAATTTATTCCCATTTTCCCCGTTTTTTCCCCATTTTTTCTTCCATTTTTCCCCATTTATTTGTTTATTTTCCCTCCCATTTATTCCCATTTATTTGATTCTTTCCCCCATCCATTCCCAGTTGTTCCCAGTTGCTCCCATTTTCCCCATTTTTTCCCATTTCCCCCTGATTTTTCCCCATTTCCCCCCCAGTTTATTCCCATTTATTTGATTTTTCCCCCCATTTATTCCCATTTTTCCCCCAGTCTATCCCCATTTATTCCCATTTTCCCAGTTCTTTTCCCCCATTTATTCCCATTTATTCCCATTTTTCCCCCATTTATTCCCATTTATTCCCATTTCCCCCTGTTTTTTCCCCATTTTTTCTTCCATTTTTTTTCCCATTTATTTGTTTATTTTCCCTCACATTTATTCCCATTTCCCCCTGATTTTTCCCCATTTCCCCCAGTTTATTCCCATTTATTTGATTCTTTTCCCCCCATTTATTCCCAGTTGTTCCCATTTTTCCACCCAGTTTATTCCCATTTATTCTCATTTTCCCCCCCAATTTATTCCCATTTTTCCCCCCAATTTATTCTCATTTATTTCCATTTATTCCCATTTTCCCCCCGGTTTTTCCCCATTTTTTCTTCCATTTTTTTCCCATTTATTTGTTTATTTTCCCTCACATTAATTCCCATTTATTCCCATTTTCCCCCGGTTTTTCCCCATTTCCCCAGTTTATTCCCATTTATTTGATTCTTTTCCCCATTTATTCCCATTTTTCCCCAGTTATCCCCATTTATTCCCATTTTCCCAGTTTTTTCCCATTTTTCCCATTTTCCCCCATTTATTCCCATTTCCCCCTGGTTTTCCCCCATTTTTTCTTCCATGTTTTCCCATTTATTTGTTTATTTTCCACCCAATTTATTCCCATTTTCCCCCTGTTTATCCCCATTTATTCCCAGTTCTTTTCCCATTGATTCCCATTTTTCCACCCAATTTATTCCCATTTTCCCCCCGTTTATTCCCATTTATTCCCATTTCCCCCATTTTTTCCCAGTTTCCCCCAGTTTATTCCCATTTATTTGATTCTTTTCCCCATCCATTCCCATTTATTCCCATTTATTCCCATTTATTCCCATTTCCCCCTGATTTTCCCCATTTCCCCAGTTCATTCCCATTTATTTGATTCTTTCCCCCATCCATTCCCAGTTGTTCCCAGTTGCTCCCCATTTCCCCCCATTTTTTCCCATTTCCCCCTGATTTTTCCCCATTTTCCCCCAGTTTATTCCCATTTATTTGATTTTTCCCCCATTTATTCCCATTTTTTCCCCAGTCTATCCCCATTTATTCCCATTTTCCCAGTTCTTTTCCCCCATTTATTCCCATTTATTCCCATTTTTCCCCCATTTATTCCCATTTCCCCCTGTTTTTTCCCCATTTTTTCTTCCATTTTTTTTCCCATTTATTTGTTTATTTTCCCTCACATTTATTCCCATTTCCCCCTGATTTTTCCCCATTTCCCCAGTTTATTCCCATTTATTTGATTCTTTTCCCCCCATTTATTCCCATTTTCCCCAGTCTATCCCCATTTATTCCCATTTTCCCAGTTCTTTTCCCATTTATTCCCATTTTCCCCCCATTTATTCCCATTTCCCCCTGGTTTTCCCCCATTTTTTCTTCCATGTTTTCCCATTTATTTGTTTATTTTCCACCCAATTTATTCCCATTTTCCCCCTGTTTATCCCCATTTATTCCCAGTTCTTTTCCCATTGATTCCCATTTTTCCACCCAATTTATTCCCATTTTCCCTTTTTATTCCATTTTTTTATTCATTTCCCCATTTTTCCCCTTTTCCCCAGTTTATTCCCATTTATTTGATTCTTTTTCCCATCCATTTCCATTTATTCCCATTTATTCCCATTTATTCCCATTTCCCCCTGATTTTTCCCCATTTCCCCAGTTCATTCCCATTTATTTGATTCTTTCCCCCATCCATTCCCAGTTGTTCCCCAGTTTCCCCATTTCCCCATTTTCCCATTTCCCCTGATTTTTCCCCATTTTTCCCCCCTTTTATTCCCATTTATTTGATTTTTCCCCATTTTTCCCATTTTTCCCCAGTCTATCCCCATTTATTCCCATTTTTTCCCAGTTCTTTTCCCCATTTATTCCCATTTATTCCCATTTTTTCCCCATTTATTCCCATTTCCTCTTTTTTTTTTTTTTTTCTTCCATTTTTTTTTTCCCATTTATTTGTTTATTTTCCCTCACATTTATTCCCATTTCCCCCTGATTTTTCCCCATTTCCCCAGTTTTTCCCATTTATTTGATTTTTTCCCCATTTTTCCCCAGTTTTCCCATTTTTCCACCCAGTTTATTCCCCATTTATTCTCATTTTCCCCCAATTTTTCCCATTTTCCCAATTTTTCTCATTTATTTCCATTTATTCCCATTTTCCCCCCGGTTTTTCCCCATTTTTTCTTCCATTTTTTCCCATTTATTTGTTTATTTTCCCTCCCATTTATTCCCATTTATTCCCATTTTCCCCTGGTTTTTCCCCATTTTCCCCCCAGTTTATTCCCATTGATTTAATTTTTTTTCTCCCCATTTATTCCCATTTTTCCCCAGTCTATTTCCCATTTTTCCCATTTTCCCCCCAATTTATTATTTTTTTCCCCTGGTTTCCCCATTTTTTTCTTTTTTTCCCATTTATTTGTTTATTTTCCCCCATTAATTCCCATTCCCCACCCCTTTTATTCCCATTTATTCCCATTTTCCCCTATAATTTCCCTTTTTTCCCACCCAGTTTATTCCCATTTTTCCCCATTTCCCCCCGGTTTTTCCCCATTTTTTCTTCCATTTTCCCCCATTTATTTGTTTATTTTCCCCCATTTTCCCACCCAATTAATTCCCATTTTCCCCCCATTTATTCCCCATTTTCCCCCCATTTTTTCTCCAGTCTCTCCCCATTCATTCCCAGTTTTTCCCATTTTCCCCCCAATTTCCCCTTTTTTTTCCCTTTTTTTTTTCCCCATTTTCCCCCATTTTTTTTCACCTGTTTTTTCCCATTTTTTCCCATTTTCCCCCTGGTTTTTCCCCATTTCTTCTTCCATGTTTTCCCATTTATTTGTTTATTTTCCACCCAATTTATTCCCATTAATTCCCATTCCCCCCCCATTTATTCCCATTTTTTCCCCAGTTTATCCCCATTCATTCCCAGTTTTTCCCATTTTCCCCCCAATTTCCCCCATTTTTCCTGGAATTTTTTTCCCCATTTATTCCTATTTTTTTCCCCCATTTATTCCCATTTTTTCCCATTTTTTCCCCATTTATTCCCATTTTTTCCCATTTTCCCCCTGGTTTTTCCCCATTTTTCCTCCTATTTTTCCCCATTTATTTGTTTATTCCCCCCCCCCCCCCTTTATTCCCATTTATTCCCATTTTTTCCCTATTATTTCCCTTTTTTCCCACCAAGTTTATTCCCATTTTTCCCCATTTCCACCTGGTTTTTCCCCATTTTTTCTTCTTTTCCCCCATTTATTTGTTTATTTTCCCCCATTTTCCCCTTTTTTTTCTCATTTTTTTCCCATTTCCCAATTTTCCCCATTTTTCCTCCTTTTTTTCCCCATTTATTCCTATTTTTTTTCACCCATTTTTCCCCATTTCCCCCTGGTTTTTCCCCATTTTTTCTTCCATTTTCCTCCATTTATTTGTTTATTTTCCCCATTTTCCCACCCAATTAATTCCCATTTTCTCCCCATTTATTCCCCATTTCCCCCCCAGTTTATCCCCATTTATTCCCATTTTCCCAGTTCTTTTCCCATTTATTCCCATTCCCACCCAATTTGTTCCAATTTTCCCATTTCCCCCTGTTTTTTCCCCATTTTTCTTCCATTTTTCCCCATTTATTTGTTTATTTCCCCCCCGCATTTATTCCCATTTTTATCCTGTTTATTCCCATTTTTCCCCAGTTTTTTCCCCCCATTTTTTTTCTCATTTTTTCCCTTTTCCCCCTGTTTTTTTCCCATTTATTCCCTGGGGATTTTATCCCATTTCCCCCAATTTATTCCTTTTTTTCTCCCCTATTTATTTCCAATTTTTTTCTATTTTTTTCCCATTTTTCTCTGGATTTTTTTCCCATTTCCCCCCTTTTTCCTGGTTTATTTTTTCCATTTTCCCTGGGGTTTTTTTGTTGTTTGTTACCCTTTTCCCCATTTATTCCCATTTTTTCATTTCCCCACCCCATTTATTCCAATTTTCCCCATTTTCCCATTTTTTCCCTTTTTCCCCATTTCTTTTTTTCTCTAATTTTTCCCAAAATTTTCCCATTTTTTCCCCATTTTTCCCTCTTTTTTCAATTTTTTCCAATTTTTCTCCTATTTTTTCCCATTTTTCCTTTTTTTTTTTCCCCTTTTTTCCCCAATTTTTCTCCCCATTTTTTTTTTTACCTTTTCCCCTTTTTTTCCCTATTTTTCTCCTTTTTTTTCCCCAATTTTTTTTCTTTTTCCCCAATATTTTCCCCCAATTTTCCTTTTTTCCCCATTTTTTCCCCCTTTTTTTTTTTTTTTTGCCCATTTTTCACCATTTTTTCCCCAATTTTCTTGGGTTTTTTAATTTCCCCCAATTTTTTCCCCATTTTCCCCTTTTTTCCCATTTTTTCCCTTTTCTCCCCATTTTTTCCAAATTCCCCCATTTTCTTCCCATTTTTTTTCCCCCAATTTTTTTTCCCCCATTTTTTTTATTTTTCCCAATTTTTTTCCTTTTTTCCCCCATTTTTCTCCCCATTTTCTCCTATTTTTTCTCCTTTTTGCCCAATTTTTTCCCCTTTTTCCCCAATTTTCCCCAATTTTGGTTCAATTTTCTCTTTTTTTTTTTTTTGCCCATTTTCCACCCTTTTCCCCATTTTCCCCATTTTTCCCCCAATTTTTTTTTTTTCCCCAATTTTTCCCTCAAAATTTTCCACATTTTTTCCCAATTTTTTCCCCAATTTTCCTTTGTTCTCCCCATTTTCTCCCCATTTTCTCCCCATTTTCTCTTGTTCTTTTTCTCATTTTATTCCCATTTTTTCCATTTTTTCATTTTCCCTTTTTCCTTTTTTTTTCATTCCCATTTTCCCCCATTTTCCTTTTTTTTTCCTTTTTTTCCCCTTTTCCCTTTTTCCCCTGGTTTTTTTTTTTTCCTTTTTTTTTTTCCCAAATTTTCCCCATTTCCCCTTTTTTTTTCATTTTCTTTTTTTTTTTCTCTCTTTTTTCCCTTTTTTTTCCCCCTGATTTTCCCCCTCCCCCCCTTTTTTTTCCCTTTTTTCCCTGAATTTTTCCCATTTTTTCCCCATTTTTTCCAGAATTTTTCCTCCTTTTCCCCATTTTTTTTTTTTTTTTTTTTTCTTTTTTTTTCCCCCCATTTTTCCCCATTTTTCCCATTTTTTTTTTCTCCATTTTTTCCCCATTTTTCCCTTTTTCTTTGAATTTTCTTTTTTTTTTCCCCATTTTTCCCCAATTTTTTTGAATTTTCCTTTTTTCTCCCTTTTTTCCCCTGGAATTTTCCCCCTTCCTCCCTTCCCTTTTTTCCTTTTCTCCTTTTTTTTCTCTTTTTTCCTCCTTGTTTTTCTCCCTGTTTTTCTCCCTTTTTCTACTTTTTTCTCTTTTTTCTCCTTTTTCCCCCTCTTTTTCCTCCTCCTCTTTTTCCCCTTTTTTCTCCTTTTTTCCCCCCTTTTCCTCCTTTTTTTCCCCCCTTTTCCTCCTTTTTTTCTCCTCCCCACCCTTTTTTTTTCTCCTTTTATTCTCCTATTTTTTCCTATTTTTTCCCTTTTTTTCCCATTTCTATTCTCATTTCCCCCCCCTTTTTTTCCCCAATTTTTTCCTCTTTCCCCCCTTTTTTCTCCTTTTATTCCCCTAATTTTCCTCTTTTATTCACCTATTTTTTTCCTCTTTTTTCCCATTTTTATTCTCATTCCCCCCCTTTTTTTTCTTCTTTTCCCTCCTTTTTTCCTCCTTTTTCCCCTTTTTTTCTCCTTTTATTCACCTAATTTTTCTCTTTTTTCCCTTTTTTCCCCCATTTTTTCTCCTATTTTTTCCCATTTTTATTCTCATTTTTTCTCCTTTTCTCCCCTTTTTTCTCCATTTTTTTATCTTTCCCCCCCTTTTTTTCTCCTTTTATTCTCCTGTATTTTCTCTTTTTTCCCTTTTTTTCCCATTTTTATTCTCATTTCCCCCCCTTTTTTTCCTCCTTCCCCCCCTTTTTTCCCCAATTTTTTCCTCTTCCCCCCCTTTTTTTTCCTTTTATTCCCCTAATTTTCCTCTTTTTTTTCCCTTTTTTCCCCATTTTTTCTCCTATTTTTTCCTATTTTTATTCTCATTTCCCCCCTTTTCCTTTTTTGGGATAAATTTTTTCTCCTTTTTTTTCTCTTTTTTCTCCTATTTTTTCCTCTTTTTTCCCTATTTTTTATTCTCATTTCCCCCCCTTTTTTTCTCCTTTTATTCTCCTAATTTTTCTCTTTTATTCTCCTATTTTTTCCTCTTTTTTCCCTTTTTTTCCCATTTGTATCCCCATTCCCCTCCTTTTTCCTCCTTTTTTCCCCCTTTTTTTCCCCTTTGGGGATAATTTTTCTCCTTTTCCTCAATTTTTCCTCCTTTTTCCTTTTTTCTTCTCCTGTTTTCCCCCTTTTTTTAAAATCCCTTTTTCCTCCTTTTCAATTTTTTCCTTTTTTTTTTTTTCCTTTTCCCCAATTTTTTCCTAATTTAATTTTTTTTCTCTAATTTTTTTTCTTTTTTTTTCTCCCATTTTTTTCTTTTCCCCCCTTTTTTTTTTTCCCCCCTTTTTTTTTTCCCTTTTATTTTTTCCTTTTTTCAGGATTTTTCCCATTTTTTTCCTTTTTCCCCCCATTTTTTTCCTCCTTTTTTCTCCTTTTTCCCCCTTTTTTCTTTTTTTTTTTTTTCCCTTTTTTTTTTTTTCCTATTTTTATTCTCATTTCCCCCATTTTTTTCTCTTTTTTTTTCTTTTTTCCTCTTTTTTTTTTTTTTTTTCCCATTTTTTATTCTTTTTCCTCCCTTTTTCCTTCTTTTTGTCTCCTATTTTTTTCTCCTTTTTCCCCTCATTTTTCCTCCTTTTTTCCATTTTTCCCCATTTTATCCTCATTTTTCCTCCATTTTTTCCCTTTTTCCCAATTTTTTTTCCTCCCCTTTTTTTCCTTTTTTTCCCCTAATTTTCCTTTTTTCCCTATTTTTTTCATTTTTTCCCTCATTTTTTCATTTCCCCTTTTTTTTCCCCTTTTTCCCCTTTTTCCTCTCTTTTTCCTCCTTTTATTCCCCTAATTTTCCTTTTTCCCCCTTTTTTTTCCTATTTTTTTATTCAAAAAAATTTTTTTTTCCTCTTTCCCCCTCCCCCCCTTTTTTCCCTCCTTTTTTCCCCTATTTTTTCCTCTTTTTCCCATTTTTCCTTTTTTTCCCTCCTTTTTTTCCCCCATTTTTTCCTTTTTCCTTTTTTTTTCTCCTTTTTTCCCATTTTTTCCTCCTTTTCCCCCATTTTTTTTTCCTCCTTTTATTCTCCTAATTTTTCTCTTTTTTCTAAAATTTTCCCCATTTTTTCCCATTTTATTCTTTTTTTCCTCCTTTTTAAAATTTTTTTCCTTTTTTCTCCTTTTATTCCCCTAATTTTTCTCTTTTTTCCCCATTTTTTATTCTCATTTCCCTTTTTTTTTCTTTTTTTCCTTTTTTTCCCATTTTTATCCTCATTTTTTTCCCCTTTTTTTTCCCTCCTTTTTCCTTTTTTTTATCTCCTTTTTCCCCCTATTTTTCCCCAATTCCCAATTTTATCTTTCCCCCCCTTTTTTTCTCCTTTTATTCTCCTAATTTTTCTCTTTTATTCTCCTAATTTTTCTCTTTTTTTCTCCTATTTTTTCCCATTTGTATTCTCATTTTCCCCCTTTTTTCCTCCTTTTTCCTCCCTTTTTTTCTCCTTTCTTTCCCATTTTTCCTCCTTTTCCCTCAATTTTTTCCTCCTTTCCCTCCCTTTTTTCTCCTTTTTCCCTCATTTTTTCCTCCTTCCCCTCCCTTTTTTTCACCTTTCCCCCCCCTTTTTCCTCCTTTTTTCTCCATTTTTTCACCTTTTCCCCCCATTTTTTTCTCCTTCCCCCCCTTTTTTTCTCTCCTTTTATTCTCCTATTTTTTCTCCTTTTTTTCCCCTTTTCCCCCATTTTCCCCCATTTCCCTCCCGCTTTCCGCGCGGCTCCGCCTCCCTCCCGTGGGGATAAATCGCGGCCGGAGGCTCCGGGCGGGACCAAAGGCATCAAAAAAAATCCAAAAATCCAGGGAAAACGCAGGTAAAGCCCCAAAACCCCAAAAAACCCCAAAAATCCCAAAAAAAACCTAAAAAAAAACCCCAAAATATTCCCCGGGAAAAATCCCTTACAAATCCCTCAAAATCCCTTAAAATAATCCGGAACAAATCGGAAAAAAAACCCTTAAAATCCTTGAAAAATGCTAAAAAAATCCTTGAAAAATGCTTTAAAATCCTTGAAAAAAAAAAATTGGAAAAAAAATCCGGAAAAATCCTTGAAAAAGCCCTAAAAAATCAGGAAAAAAATGCTAAAAAAATCCTTTAAAAAAGCCTTAAAAATCCTTTAAAAATTTCCTTTAAAAATCATAAAAAATCCCCAAAAATCCTTGGAAAAATCCTTAAAAATTGGAAAAAAGCCTGAAAATCCTTTAAAAATTTCCTTTAAAAATCCCCAAAAAATCCTTGGAAAAAATCCCTAAAAATCCTTTTTAAATGCTAAAAAAATCCTATAAAAATGCTTTAAAAATCGTCTAAAATTTTCTTTAAAAATCCTAAAGTAATCACCAAAAATCCTTGAAAAAAAATCCCCAAAAATCCAAAAAAATCCTTTAAAAATCCTTTAAAAATTGGAAAAAAAGCATTAAAATCCTTTTAAAAATACTTTAAAAAATCCTTTTAAAATCCTTTTAAAATCCTAAAAAAATTCCTTTAAAACGTCCTAAAAAAATCCCAAAATCCTTGAAAAAATTGGAAAAAAAAATTAAAAATCCTTGTAAAAATGATTAAAAAATTCCTTTAAAAAGCCTTTAAAAATCATAAAATATTTCCTTTAAAACATCCTAAAAAATCCCCAAAAATCCTTGAAAAAAAAAATCCTTTAAAAAATGTGAAAAAACTTTGAAAAACTTTAAAAATCCCAAAAATCCTTTAAAAATCCTTTTTTAAATTTTCAGAAAAAAAAAATCAAAAAAATGGAAAAATTCTTGTAAAAAATCCTAAAAAAATCGGAAAAAAAGCCTAAAAATCCTCTTAAAATTCTAAAAAAAATCCTATAAAAATGCTTTAAAAATCTTTTAAAATTTTCAAAAAAAAATCCTCAAAAAACCTGAAAAAAATTAAAAAAAATGGGAAAAAACCCAAAAAAATCCTAAAAATCCTAAAAAATTTCCTTTAAAAGATCTTTAAAAATCCCCAAAAAATCCTTGAAAAAATCTGAAAAAAAAATCGGGAAAATTTCCTAAAAATCCTTAAAAAATGCTAAAAAATCCTTGAAAAATGCTAAAAAAATTGGGAAAAAAGCCTTAAAAATCCTTTTAAAATTTCTTTTAAAAATCCTTTAAAAATCCCCAAAAAATCCTTGAAAAAACCTTTAAAAATGGGAAAAAAGCCTTAAAAATCCTTTAAAATTTTCCTTTAAAAATCCTAAAAAATCCTTTAAAAATCATTTAAAAATCCTTTAAAAAATTCTAAAAAAATCCCCTAAAATCCCTTAAAAAAAAATCCCGAAAAATTTTAAAAAATTTTCGGAAAAAAAAAAAAAAAATCTAAAAAAAAATTAGAAAAAAATCCTATGAAAATGCTTTAAAAATCCTAAAAAAATCCTAAAATATTTCCTTTAAAAGATCCTTTAAAAATCCCAAAATCCTTGAAAAAAATCTGAAAAAAAATTGGAAAAAAAGCCTGAAAATCCTTGAAAAATGCTAAAAAAATCCTTGAAAAATGCTAAAAAGTCCCTTAAAAATGCTAAAAAAATCAGAAAAAAAATTCCTTTTAAAATTTTCTTTAAAAATCCTAAAAAATCCCCAAAAAATCCTTGGAAAAAATCCTAAAAAAATTGGAAAAAAAAATAAAAATCCTTTTAAAAATTCTAAAAAAAAAATCCTATAAAAATGCTTTAAAAATCTTTTAAATTTCCCTTAAAACCTCCTAAAAAAATCCAAAAAAATCCCCAAAAAATCCCAAAAATCCCAAAAATCCTTTAAAATTCAAAAAAAAAATTGGGAAAAAAGCATTAAAATCCTTTAAAAACTGGTTTAAAAAATCCTTTTTAAATCCTTAAAAATTTCCTTTAAAAACGTTTTAAAATCCTCCAAAAATTTAAAAATCCTTTAAAAATGAAAAAAATCCCTTTAAAAATCTTTAAAAAATAAAAAAAATCCTTTAAAATCCCCTTGAAAAAATCCTTTTAAAAATCCTAAAAATTTCCTTTAAAAATCAAAAAATCCCAAAATTTTTCCGAAAAAAAAAATCCCAAAAATCATTTAAAAAATCCTAAAAAATCAGAAAAAACCCCAAAAATCCCAAAAGTCTAAAAATCCAAAAAAAATTTCCTTAAAAATCCTTTAAAAATCCCAAAAATTTTTGAAAAATCGAAAAAATCAGAAAAAAGGAAAAAAATTTAAAAAAAAATCAAAAAAATTTTAAAAATCCTTTAAAAATCCTAAAAAATTTGGGGTTAAAAATCCTAAAAAAAATCCAAAAAATCCTTGACAAAAATGCCAAAAATCCAAAAAAATCCTTTAAAAATCCTAAAAAAAAAAAAATCCTAAAACCCTTCAAAAATTTAAAAAATTTTAAAAAATCCTTTTGAAAAAAATTTTTAAAAATCCCAAAAATCCTTTAAAAATCCTAAAAATTGGAAAAATTCCCAAAAATCAAAAAAATCCAAAAAAAATTGAAAAAAATTAAAAAATCCTTTAAAAACCTTAATTTTCCAAAAAAATTTTGGGTTTAAAAATCGTTTTAAATTTCCAAAAAAAAAATTTAAAAAATCCTAAAAAATTTTTGAAAAAATCCCAAAAAATCCAAAAATCCTTTAAAAATCCTAAAAAAATCAAAAAAGCCTTAAAACCCTTCCAAAAATCCCCAAAAAATCCTTAAAAATCCTATAAAAATCCTTTTTAAATTTCCCTTAAAACCTCCTAAAAAATCCCAAAAAATCAAAAAAAATCCTTTAAAAATCAGAAAAAAGCCCAAAAATCCTTGAAAAAATCAAAAAATTAAAAAATCCCAAAAATCCCAAAAAAACCTCCTATAAAAATCCTTAAAATGCCAAAAAATCCCAAAAAATCCCAAAAAATCCTTTAAAAAATCCTAAAAAAATCCCAAAAAAAGCCTAAAAACCCTTGAAAAAAATCCTATAAAAATCCTAAAAAATCCTTTAAAAATTTCCTTTAAAACCACCTAAAATCCCAAAAAAATCCTTGAAAAAATCCCAAAAAATCCCAAAAAATCCTTTAAAAAAAACCTAAAAAAATCCGAAAAAAAGTCTAAAAATCCTTGAAAAAATCAAAAAAAAAATCCCAAAAATCCTTGAAAACCCTAAAAAAAATCAGAAAAAAAATCCTTGAAAAAAATCCCAAAATAAAAAATCCTAAAAAATCCTAAAAAATTTTCCTTAAAAAAACCTCCTAAAATCCCAAAAAAAATCTTCCAAAAAAATCCTAAAAAAAATCGGTAAAATCTTTTGGGGGTTTTGGGGGTCCGGGAAAAACTTTTAAAAATCCAAAATCCTTTTAAAAATCCTACAACATTTTCCTTTAAAACCTCCTAAAAAATCCCAAAAATCCTTGACAAAAATCCTTTAAAAATCCCAAAAAAATCCTTAAAAACCTCAAAAAAATCCCAAAAAATCCTTTAAAAAATCCTTCAAAAAATCCCAAAAAAAGCGTTAAAACCCTTCAAAAAATCCCCAAAAAATCCTATAAAAATCCTATAAAAATCCTTTAAAAATTTCCCTTAAAACCTCCTAAAAATCCCCAAAAATCCTTGAAAAAATCCCCAAAAATCCCTTAAAAAATCCTTTAAAAATCAGAAAATATCCTAAAAATCCTTGAAAAAATCCTATAAAAATCCTAAAAAATTTCCTTTAAAACATCCTAAAAATCCCAAAAATCCTTGACAAAAATCCCCAAAAATCCTTTAAAAATTTTGGGAAAAAAAATCCTAGGAAAAAAAAATCCTTTAAAAGGGTTTTTAAAATCCTTTAAAAACCTCCTAAAACCTCTAAAAAAAATCCTTGAAAAATCCCAAAAATCCCAAAAATCCTTTAAAATCCGGGTTTTGGGGTTCCCAGAAAAAAAGATGGGGGCTAGGGGGATTTTGGTGCTGAAAAAAAATCCTTTAAAATCCTACAAAATTTTCCTTTAAAACCTCCTAAAAATCCTTTTGACAAAAAAATCCCAAAATCCCAAAAATCCCAAAAAAAATCCCCAAAAAATCCGGTTTCGTAAAAAAAAATTTGGAAAAAAAAAAATTTTAAAACCCTTCCAAAATCCCAAAAATCCTAAAAAATTTGGGATTTAAAAATCCTTTTTAAATTTCCTTCCTTTAAAACATCCTAAAATCCCAAAATTGGGGACAAAAATCCCAAAATCCCTTAAAACCCTTGAAAAAAAATTCCCAAAAAATCCCAAAAAAAAAAAATCCAGGATTTTTAAAACCTCCTAAAATCCCAAAAATCCCCAAAAAAAATGCCCCCAAAATGGGATTTTGGGTTTTTCCGTTTTGGGGTTTGGGGTTCCGGGATGGGGGTTTTAATTTGGGGTTTTAAATTTTGGGTTTTTTGGGATTTGGGGTTTCTTTAAAATCCTACAAATTTCCCTTAAAAAATCCCTAAAAATTCCTAAAATCCTTGACAAAAAAAAAAAAAATCCCAAAAAAAAATCCCAAAAAAATCCCAAAAAAATCAAAAAAAAATCCTAAAAAAAAATCAAAAAAAAATCCCTAAAATGGGGATTTGGGGGTTTGGGGTGGGGTTCAAATCCCAAAAAAAAAAATCCCCCAAAAAAATCCTTTTTTCTGAAAAAAAATCCTAAAAACCCTTTTAAAAAAAAAATTTGGGGTTTTGGGAAAAATCCCAAAAATCCTAAAAATCCCCAAAAATCCTTAAAAATCCCCCTAAAAAATCAAAAAATTTTGGGGTTTCAAAAATTAAAAAATCCCCAAAAATTTAAAAATTCCCCAAAGAAAAAAAATCCCAAAAATCTTTGAGGTCCCAAAAAATTCCTAATTTTGGATTTTAAATTTGGGGTTTGGGATGGGGGGGTTTTGGGGTTTGGGGTTTTGGGAAAAGTAATTTGGGGGTTTCCCAATGTCCTTCCTTTTAAAAATCCTATAAAACCAATAAAATCCTTTTAAAAAATTTTTGGGGTTCAAATCTTAAAAAAAAAAAATCCTAAAAATCCCAAAAATCCTTGACAAAAATCCCCAAAAATCAAGAAAAAATCAAAAAAATCCCAAAAAGGATTTGGGGTTTTGGGATTTTGGGGTTTGGGGATTTGGGGATTTGGGAAAAATTTCCCCAAAATTTGGGGTTTGGGGTTTCCTAGGAAAAATCCAATAAAAATCCCAGAATTTAAAATTTGGGGGATTTGGGGAAAAAAATCCCCAAAAATCCTCGAAAAAATCCCAAAAAATCCCCCAAAATGGGGTTGAGGTTTTTGGGGTTTTGGGATCGGGAAGGGATTTGGTGCTGATTTTGGGAAAAATGCTCTTTAAAATCCTACAAAAAATTTCCAAAAAACCTCCTCAAAAAAAATTTAAAAAATCCCAAAAAAAAATCCAAAAATCCCCAAAAATCCCCACAAAAAAACAAAAAAATCCCAGAAAAAAAAAAAATCCCCCAAAAAAGGATTTAAAATTTGGGGGTTTGGGGATTTGGGGTTTGGGGTTTGGGGGATTTGGGGTTTTTGGGGTTTGGGGGTTTGGGGATTTGGGATTTTGGGGTTTTAAATTTGGGATTTGGGCTCTTGGGTTTGGGATTTTGGGGTTTGGGGATTTGGGGAAAATTCCCAATGCCGGGAACTCGGGGGCAAGGCCAGGAATGCTGGTAACCAAAGGGGATTTGGGGGTTTGGGGGTTTGGGGTTCAAATCCCAAAAATTCGAAAAATTCCCAAAAATCCCAAAAAATCCCCCAAAAATTCCCAAAAAATCCAAAAAATTCCCAAAAATCCTCCAAAAAAATTGGTGGTTTAAAAATGAGGGAAAAAATAAAAATTTGGGGTTGGGATTTTAAATTTCAGGATAGGGGATTTGGGATTTTGGGTTTTGGGGGTTTTGTAATTTGGGGAGGTTTGGGATTTGGGATTTAGGATAGGGGGTTTTGGGATTTGGGGTTTTGGGATTTGGAGATTTGGGGTTGGGGATTTGGGGATTTCAGGATAGGGGTTTTGGGATTTGGGGGTTTGGGATTTGGGATTTTGGGATTTGGGGTTTGGGGATTTGGGGGAATTCCCAATGCGGGAGCAGGCCGGCGAGGTAAGAGGGGATTTGGGGATTTGGGGTTTGGGGTTTGGGGTTCAAATCCCAAAAAAATCCCCCAAAAATCCAAAAAAATTCCCCAAAGAAATCCCAAAGAAATCCAAAAAAATTCCCAAAAAATCCTCCAAAAATCCCCCAAAAAATCACCCCAAAAATGAAGGATTTGGGATTTGGGGGTTTGGGATTTTGGGGTTTTGGGCTTTTGGGGTTTGGTAATTTGGGGGTTTGGGATTTTGGGTTTTGGGGATTTGGGGTTTTGGGGTTTGGGATTTGGGGTTTGGGGTTGGGGTTTTGGGGTTTTGGGGTTTTGGGGTTTGGGGTTTTGGGATTTGGGGTTTGGAGTTTGGGGTTTTGGGGTTTGGGGTTTTGGGTTCTGGGATTTTGGGGTTTTGGGGTTTTGGGGTTTTGGGATTTGGGGTTTTGGGGTTTGGGGATTTGGGATTGGGGAATTCCCAATGCCGGGAACTCGGGAACGAGGCCGTAATGCTGGTAACCAAGGGGTTGGGGGTTTGGGGTTTTGGGGTTTTGGGGTTTGGGGTTTTGGGGTTCAAATCCCAAAAATCCCGAAAAATTCCCAAAAATCCCAAAATTCCCCAAAAATCCCCAAGAAATCCCCCAAAATTCCCCCAAAAAACCCAAAAAAATCCCAGAAAAAATAAAAAAAAATCCCCCCAAAAATGAGGGATTTGGGGTTTTGGGATTTGGGGTTTTGGGGTTTTGGGGTTTGGG
The DNA here is from genome assembly GCA_024865655.1 of Emberiza elegans. NCBI lineage: Eukaryota > Metazoa > Chordata > Aves > Passeriformes > Fringillidae > Emberiza > Emberiza elegans. The sequence goes on from JALJVW010000102.1 coordinate 1,877,985, forward strand.
GGTTTGGGGGTTTTGGGGATTTGGGGGGTTTTGGGATTTGGGGATTTGGGATTTGGGATTTGGGGTTTTGGGTTTGGGGATTTTGGGGTTTGGGGATTTGGGATTGGGGAATTCCCAATGCCGGGAGCTGGGCAGCGAGGCCAGAATGCTGGTAACCAAGGGGATTTGGGGGTTTGGGGTTTGGGGTTCAAATCCCAAAAAATCCCCAAAAAATTCCCAAAAAATCTAAAAATTCCCAAAAATTCCCAAAAAATCCTCCAAAAATCCCCCAAAAATCGCCCAAAAATCCTCAAAAAATTCCCCAAAAATGAAGGATTTGGGATTTGGGATTTTGGGATTTGATATTTGGGATTTGGGGATTTGGGGATTTGGGAATTTCAGGATAGGGGATTTAGGATTTGGGGTTTTGGGATTTGGGGTTTTGTAATTTGGGGGTTTGGGATTTGGGGATTTGGGATTTGGGGTTTTGGGATTTGGGGATTTGGGGTTTTGGGGTTTGGGATTTTGGGGATCTGGGATTTTGGGAATTTGGGATTTGGGGTTTTGGGATTTGGGGATTTGGGGGTTGGGATTGGGGAATTCCCAATGCCGGGAGCTCGGGAACGAGTCCGGAATGCTGGTAACCAAGGGGATTTGGGGGTTTGGGGGTTTGGGGTTCAAATCCCAAAAAATTCCCCCAAAAAATCCCAAAAAATTCCCCCAAAAAATCCCAAAAAATCCCCCCAAATATTCCCCAAAAATCCCCAAAATACCCCCAGAAATGAGGGGTTTGGGGTTTGGGATTTGGGGTTTGGGATTTGGGGTTTGGGGTTCAAAACCAAAAAATTCCCCCAAAAAATCACGAAAAATTCCCCAAAGAAATCCCAAAAAATCCCAAAAAAATCCCCCCAAAATGAAGGATTTGGGGGTTGGGGATTTGGGGGTTTTGGGGTTTTGGGGATTTGGGGTTTGGGAATTTGGGAATTTGGGATTTGGGAATTTGGAATTGGGGATTTCAGACTGCAGAGAGCTTGGGAACGAGGCCAGAATTCTGGTAAAGGGTTTGGGGTTTTGGGGTTTTGGGGTTTTGGGGTTTGGGGTTTGGGATTTGGAGTTTTGGGTATTTGGGGTTTGGAATTCAAATCCCAAAAAAAAAATCCCCAAAAATTCCCCCAAAAAATCCCCAAATAATCCCCCAAAAATGAGGGATTTGGGGTTTTGGGATTTTGGGGTTTGGGGTTTGGGATTCAAATCCCAAAAAATCCAAAAAAAAATCCCCCCCAAAAATCCCAACAAAATGAGGGATTTGGGGTTTTGGGATTTGGGGTTTGACATTTGGGGTTTTGGGGATTTGGGATTTTGGAGTTTGGGATTCAAATCCCAAAAAATCCCCCCAAAATCCAAAAAACAATTCCAAAAAAATCCCCCCAAAAATCAGAGATTTGGGGGTTTGGGATTTGGACAATTGGGGTTTGGGGTTTGGGGATTTGGGGATTTGGGGTTTGCGGTTTGATGGCTTTGGGGTTTGTGGTTTGAGGATTTGGGATTTTGGGTTTGGAGTTTGGGATTTTGGGATTTTTGGGATTTGGGGTTTGAAGATTTTGGGGGTTTAGGGTTTGGGTTTTGGCATTTAGGGGTTCAGGATTCAAATCCCAAAAAATCCTTAAAAAATGAGGAATTTGGGATTTGGGGTTGTGGGGTTTGGAGTTTGGGATTTGGGATTGGGGATTTTGGGATTTGGGATTGGGGAATTCCCAGTTCTGGTAAAGATTGGGATTTGGGGATTGGGAATTTTGGGATTTCAGATTTTGGGGATTCGGGATCAGGGATTTGGGGGTTGGGGGTTGGGATTTGGGGGGAATCGGTAACGGGAGAGGAGGGCTGGGAATGGGAATTTTCCCAGAGAATTTTTGGGATCAAATCCCAAAGATCCCAAAAAATGCAGGGATTTGGGAATGGGAATTTTCCCAGAGAATTTCTGGGCTCAAATCCCAAAGATCCCCCCAAAAAATCCCCAAATTTGGGAATTCCCAAATCCCTCCCCACGTGGGATTCTCCCAACATTTTTGTTACTCCCCAAATTCCAGAGGGTCCAGAATTCCAAACTTTCTGCTTCCAGGTGGTCCCAAATCCCCCAATCCCAAATTATTCCAAGGATCATGGGGTTTGGGAGTTGGGAATTCCCAAATTTTTCCCAAATCCCTCCCCATGTGGGATTCTTGGAACTCCAGAATCCCAGAAAAATTATCCAAAATTTTCCCACCCAAATGACCCAAACTCCCAAATTCCCAAAAAAATCACAAAAAAAAATGGGAATTCCATCCCAGAATCCCCAAATTCCGGAATTTCCAACTTCCAGAGGGTCCTGAATTCCAGATTTTCTGCTTCCAGATGTAACAATTCCCCCATTCCCAAATAATCCCGAACTCCAGGATCACAAAAAATGGGAATTCCACCCTGGAATTCCCAAATTTGGGAATTCCCAAATCCCTCCCCATGTGGGATTCTCCCAAAATTCCAGAAGGTCCAGAATTCCCAAATTTTCCTCTTCCAGACGGTCCCAAGCCACTCATTCCCAATCTATTCCATACTCCAGGATCACAAAAAATGGGAATTCCATTCCCAAATTTGGGAATTCCCAAATCCCTCCCCACATGACATTCTCCAAAAATTCCTGAAGGTCCAGAATTCCAAATTTTCCGCTTCCAGGTGGTCCCAAATCCCCCAATCCCAAATTATTCCAAGGACCATGAAAAGTGGGAGTTCCACCCCGGAATTCCCAAATTCGGGAATTCCCAAATCCCTCCCCACGTGGGATTCTCCCAGAATTCCAGAAGGTCCAGAATTCCCACATTTTCCTCTTCCAGACGGTCCCAAGCCACTCATTCCCAATTTATTCCAAACTCTGGGATCACAAAAAGTGGGAATTCGATCCCCAAATTTGGGAATTCCCAAATTCTTAAGGATCCAGAATTCCCAAATTTTCCGCTTCCAGGTGGTCCCAAACCCCCAGTCCCAAAAGATTCTGAACTCCAGGATCACAAGAAAAGTGGGAATTCCACCCCGGAATCAAAAAATTTTGGGGTTTAGGGTTTGGGTTTTGGAATTTCCCCCTTTTCCCGGGAATCCCAGAATTCCCATTCCTTGTGTTTCCCTGGGGACTCCCCAAATTCCAGAGGGTCCAGAATTCCAAATTTTCCGCTTCCAGATGGTTCCAAATCCCCCATTCCCAAATTATTTCAAGGATCATGAAAAGTGGGAATTCCGTCCCCAAATTTGGGGGCCAAATTGGGGAAGGGGGATCCCAAATTTTTGGGATTTGGGGCTCCCAAACCCCCATTCCCCAAAGATTCTGAACTCCAGGATCACAAAAAAGTTGGGATTTGGGAATTCCTAAATTTGGGAATTCCAGATTTGCAGGGATGGGGTTTGGGGGCCCAGATTTCCTGGAATTTTTGGGGTTGGGAATTGGGAATTCCCATTCCTTGTGTTTCTCCGGGGAATCCCCAAAGTTGGGAGTTCCCAAATTCCAGAAGGTCCAGAATTCCAAATTTTCCGCTTCCAGGATCAAATTCCAAATTCCCAAAATTCTGAACATTTGAAAAATGGGAATTTTCCTAAATTTGGGGGCTCAAATCCCATGTGGGATTCTCCCCCCAAAAATCCCCAAATTTGGAATTCCAACGGTCCCTCCCCACTCATTCCCAATTTATTCCCAGGAACATTTTGGAATTTCCATCCCAGAATTTCCATTCCTTGAGGGTCCAGAATTCCAAATTTGGGATTTTCTGCTTCCAGTTGGTCCCAAATTCCTGATTCCCAACATCACAAAAATGTGGGAATTCTGAACCTGAAGAATTCACAAAAATGGGAATTCCATTCCCAAATTTCCCAGGAATCCCAGAATTCCCATTCCTTGTGTTTCTCCAGGAATTCTCCAAAAATTCCAAATTCAGAAGGTCCAGAATTCCAAATTTTCCGCTTCCAGGTGGTCCCAAATCCCCCATTCCCAAATTATTCCAAGGATCATGAAAAGTGGGAGTTCCACCCCAGAATCCCCAAATTTGGGAATTCCCAAATCCCTCCCCATGTGGGATTCTCCCAGAACTCCAGAGGGTCCCAGAATTCCAAATTCTCCCAAAATTTTCCCACTTCCAGATGGCTCCAAACTCCCAATTCCCAAATTTTTCTGAGGATCACAAAAAGTGGGAATTCCATCCCAGAATCCCCAAATTTGGGAATTCCCAAATTCCAGAGGATCCAGAATCCCAAATTTTCCCACTTTAGGTGGCTCCCAAATCCCCATTCCCAAACAATGCCGAACTCCCAGGATCACGAAAATGGGAATTCCATTGCGGAATTCCCAAATTTGGGAATTCCCAAAGGCGCCCTGGTCTGTAGGGCCCAGATTTCCCTGGGATTCTTTTCCCAGAATCCCAGAGGTCCATTCCTTGTGTTTCCCAAATTTCCCCTCTTCCAGAGGGTCCCAGAATTCCACTCCAGATGGTTCCAAATCCCCCATTCCCAAATTATTTCAAGGATCATGAAAAGTGGGAATTCCATCCCCAAATTTGGGAATTCCCAATTCTGAAGGATCCAGAATCCCAAATTTTCCACTTCTGGTGGCTCCCAATTCCCCCATTCCCAAACAACGCCGAACTCCAGGACCACGAAAAATGTGGGAATTCCATTGTGGAATTCCTGAATTGGGAAATTCCCCGTTGCAGGCGTGCGCCGGGTCGTGCCGGGCCCAGATTTCCCTGGAATCTCCCCTTTTTCCCGGGAACGGGCAATTCCAGCCGCTCTCCGAGGGCCTGCGGCGCTACGTCATGAGCCACTTCCGATGGAACCAGTTCGGCCGGAAAAACTCCACCGAGCCCGGGAAACGGGAACAGCACGAGGAGGAGGAGCAGGAAAAATTCGGGAACGGTGATGCCGGAATTCCCGTGGGGTTCTCCCGGCCCTCGGGAAAAGATGGGAAGCGCTCGTATTCCATGGAGCACTTCCGGTGGGGGAAACCCGTGGGGCGCAAGAGGCGGCCGGTCAAGGTCTATCCCAACGGGGCCGAGGAGGAGTCGGAGGAGAATTCCCGCTTGGAATTCCGGAGGGAAGAGCCCTCCGAGGAAGAGGAGGAGGAGGAGGAGGAAGGATTCCCGAAATTCCCGTGGAATTCCCGGAAGGAGAAGCGCTACGGGGGATTCATGAGCTCGGAGCGGGTGCGGACGCCGCTGGTGACGCTCTTCAGGAACGCCATCGGGAAGAGCTTCTCCAAGGATGGGCAGTGACGGGAAAAACTGGGAAAGATCCCGGAAAAATCCGGGAAAATCCCACGGGAATCGCGGCCCCTGTAGTGTCCCCTTAGCGCTCAATCCGTCTTCACTTAAAAAAAAAATAATCCCGGGATTCGGGGTGGGAATTCCCCGGGTTGGGAATTCTTGGGATGCAGAGGGATGGATCCCGGGTTGGGAATTCTTGGGACGGTGGGAAATGCTGTGAAGGAGGGATACGGGAAAAATTCCCGAAGAAATTTAAAAAAAAAAAAAATAATGGATGGAAAATTCCTGAAAATTAAAAAAAAATAAAAATGTGAGCGGAGAATTCTCAAAAGAATTAAAATTTACGGATGGAAAATTCCCCCCAAAAAAGAGAAAAATTATGGATGGAAAATTCCCAAAGAAATGAAAAAACACGGATGGAAAATTCCAGAAAAAAAGAGAAAAATTATGGATGGAAAATTCCCAAAGAAATGAAAAATTACGGATGGAAAATTCTTTTAAAAATCTGGGAGAAGGCAGAAGAGGGGGAAAAGCGGGAATTGGGGTTGGGAATGGGTGGGAAACGGTTGGGAGTGGGAATTTTGGGATGAGGGAATGAGTTGGAATTCCCAGTTTGGGAATTCTGGGAAGAAAACAGGAAGTTTTCCATGGGGAAAACAGGGAATGGATTCCCGTGGGAAAAGGGGGGGATTTGGGGAAGGAATGGGAATTCCCAGATAATTCCCAGTTCGAATCCAATCCCAGTTCCAACTCCAATCCTGATCCTGACGTTGATTCCAATCCTGATGCCATTCCCATTCCTGATTCCACATCCTGATTCCGATCCCAATCCCGATTACAATTCCACTTCCATTCCTGATTCCGATCCCGATCCTGATTCCAAGCCCCATCCCGATCCCAATTCCGATCCTGATCCTGATCCCAGTCCCGATCCCAATCCCAATCTGGATCTCAATCTTGATCCCAATCCCAATTCCGATCCCGATGCCAATCTGGATCTCAATCCCCATCCCAATCCCGATCTCAATCCTGATTCCAATCCAGATTCCAATCCTGATCCCAATCCCGATATTCATCTCAATCTTGATCCCAATCCCAATCCCCAGTCCTGATCCCAATCCCAGTCTCAATCCCAATCCTGATCCTGATTCTGATCCCACTTCCAATCCCAATCCTGACCCAAATCTCAATCCCAATTCCAATCCCAGTCCCAATTCTGATCCCGATCCCAATCCCAATCCCAATCTTAATCTTGATCCCATTCCAAATTCCAATCCCAATTCTGATCCCGATGTCAATCTGGATCTCAATCCCCATCCCAATCCCAATCTCAATCCTGATCCCAATCCAGATTCCAATCCCAATCCTGATCCCAATCTGGGTCTCAATCTTGATCCCAATCCCAATCCTGCATCCAATCTTGATCCCAATCCAGATCCCGATCCCAATCCCAATCTGGTCATCCCAGTCCAAATCTCAAACCCAATCTCTTATTCAATCTGGGTCTCAAAAATTTATGGATCTGGAATACATAAAATTTATGGATCTGGAATACACAAGGCGCGGAGTCTTCCCGACCATCCCTGAGTTTGGATCTCCTGGAATCGCCGCCACCGCTCCGAGTCCGCAATTCCCGCGGGGCGGGAAAACCCCGGGCGGGAGAAACCCCGGATCCGCCTTTCCCTCTTTTCCACGGAATTAAAAACCCCCCAAAAAAACCTTCCGAGACAGGGCCGTGCCGAGGGGGTTCAGGTTCTCGATTCCATTCCCAATCCCACTTCCAGTCCCAATCCTGATCCCAATTCTGATTCCAATCCCAATCTCGATCCTGATTCCGATCCCAATTTCAATCCCAATCCTGATTCCAGTTCTGATTCCAATCCTGACTCCGATCCCGATTCCAATCCCAATCCCAATCTTGATTCTGATCCCACTTCCAATCCCAATCCTGATCCAAATCCCAATCCCACTCCTGATTCTGATCCCGATCTCATTCCCAATCCCAATTCCGATCCCTTTTCAAACCCCAGTCCTGATTCTGATCCTGTTCCCCATCCCAATTCCGATCCTGATCCAAGTCCCAATCTCAATCTCCATGCCGATCCCGTTCCAAATCCCAATTCTGATCTCGATCCCAATCCCAATTCTGATCCCAATGCCAATCTGGATCTCAATCCCAATCCCAATCTCAATCTGATCCCAATCCAGATTCCAATCCTGATCCCAATCCCGATATTCATCTCAATCCCAACCCCGATCCCGATCCCGATCCCGATCCCAATCCCGATCCCGATCCCGATCCCGGCCGCGGGTCACAAACGCAAACCCATCTCGTCTCCGATAAAATTTATGGATCTGGAATACACAAGGCGCGGAGTCTTCCCGACCATCCCTGAGTTTGGATCTCCTGGAATCGCCGCCACCGCTCCAAGTCCGCAATTCCCGTGGGGCGGGAAAACCCCGGGCGGGAGAAACCCCGGATCCGCCTTTCCCTCTTTTCCACGGAATTAAAAACCTCCCAAAAAATCCCTCTGGGATGGGGCCGTGCCAAGGGGGGTTGGGTTACGGATTCTGATCCCAATCCCAATCCCACTGCCAGTCCTGATCCTCATCCCAATTCTGATTCCGATCCCAATTTCAGTCCCAATCCTGATTCCAATCCTGATTCCAATGCCAATCCCAATCCTGATTCCGATCCCGATTCCAATCCCAATCTTGATTCCGATCCCACTTCCAATCCCAATCCTGATCCAAATCTCGATCCCAATCCCAATCCTGATTCTGATCCCGATCCCATTCCCGATCCCATTCCTGATCCCATTCCCAATCCCAATTCCCGATCCCAATTCTGATCCCTTCACACACCCCAATCCTGATTCTGATCCTGTTCCCCATCCCAATTCTGATCCTGATCCAAATCCCAATCTCAATCTCCATGCCGATCCCATTCCAAATCCCAATTCTGATCTCGATCCCAATCCCAATTCCGATCCCGATGCCAATCTGGATCTCAATCCCCATCCCAGTCCCAATCCCAATCCTGACCCAAATCCAGATTCCAATTCTGATCCCAATCCCAATCTGGATCTCGATCTTGATCCCAATCCCAATCCCGATCCCAATCCCAGTCTGGATCTCAATCCCCATCCCAATCCCAATCTCAATCCTGATCCCAATCCCAATCTGGATCCTGATTCCAATCTTGATCCCAACCCCAAATCTCAATCCCAATCCTGATCCTGATTCTGATCCTGATCCCGTTCCCAATCCCAATTCCGATCCCTTTTCAAACTCCAATCCTGATTCTGATCCTGTTCCCCATCCGAATTCCGATCCTGATCCCAATCCCAATCTCAATCTCAATCTCAATCTCAATCCTGATCCCAATCCCAATTCTGATTCCAATGCCAACATGGATTTCAATCCCAATCCCGATCCCAATCCCAATCTGGGTCTCAATCTTGATCCCAATCCCAATCCTGATCCCAATCCCAATCTCAATCCCCATCCCAATCCCAATCCCAGGGAGAAACCCCGGATCCAATCCCATCCGATCCTTTTCGGACGGAATTAAAAAATCTCCAAAAAATTTATGGATCTGGAATACCGGGTCTTGACCATCCCTGAGGGATATCCGGGTTCCGGATCCGAGTCCGGTGGAACCCCCGAGGAATCCTCAGGAATCCACGGAATAAAAACCCCCCAGCACCTGGTGGGGCAGGGGATCGGTGGAGATTCCCGAGATCCTCAGGATTCTCCAGCACCTGATCCCGGTTTTCGAGGCGATCCCGGTTTCAGGAAGAAGGTCAGGAGCTCCCCCTTGCCCTTGACGTAGACGGCGCCGCGGCGCACGAAGCGGAACCCGTATTCCTTCAGGATCTGCTGCGTCTCCTCCACCACCTGGGGAAAAAACCCGGGAATTCGGGAATGTCCCCCCTGGGGAATGCGGGAAGAGGGGGAGAATTCCACGGAAGGTGAGGAAATTCCTGGGAGGGTTTGGGAAAGGGTGGGTGGGATTCCCAGAGGATCGTTGGGAGTGTCCAAGGAAAGGTTGGAGCAGTTTGGGATGGTGGGGTGGGAAGGGGATGGGATTGAAGGTCCATGGATCCCATCCCAAACCATTCCAGGATTTTGGGATCAAGGACGCTCAGGATCCATCCCGAGGGATTTTTAGGATGGAAAAGGGAAGGGAGACCCTTCCTGGAGTCCTGAATCCCCGGGGAAGCCCCTGTGTGATCCCACCTGGATGTTCCCAGGATTCCTGGTGTGACCCCACCTGGATGTTCCCCATGATCCCAACTGGATTTTCCCTGTGATTCCACCTGGATGTTCCCATGCTCATTCCCGGTGTGATCCCACCTGGATGTCCCCAGGATTCCTGATCTGATCCCACCTGGATGTTCCCCATGAACCCACCTGGATGTCCCCCATGATCCCACCTAAACGTCCCCCATGATCCCACCTGGATGTCCCCATGGTCCCACCTGGATGTCCTCCATGATCCCAACTGGATGTTCCCCATGACCCCACCTGGATGTTCCCACTCTCATTCCCAGCGAGGTCCCACCTGGATGTCCCCCATGACCCCACCTGGATGTTCTCCATCCCAGCAAGATGTTCCCAAGATTCCCACTGTGACCCCACCTGGATGTCCCCCATCCCACCTTGGGTATTCCCAAGCTCATTCCCATTGAGGTCCCACCTGGATGTTCCACATGATCCCAACCCAGATGTTGCCCATGGTCCCACTTGGATGTTCCCCATGATCCCACCAGGATATCCCCCATGATCCCACCCAGATATCCCCCATGATCCCACCCAGATGTCCTCCATGATCTCACCTGGATGTTCCCAGGATCCCTGGTCTGATCCCACCTGGGTGTCCCCTGGTCCCACCTGGGTGTCCCCATGGTCCCACTTGGACGTTCCCCATGATCCCACTCGGACATTCCAACTCTCATTCCCAGTGAGGTCCCACCTGGATGTTCCCCATGATCCCACCTGGGTGTTCCCGGGCTTCCTGGTCTCATCCCACGTGGACGCTCCCCATGATCCCACCTGGGTGTCCCCTGGTCCCACCTGGATGGCCCCCATGATCCCACCTGGGTGTCCCCCCTGGTCCCACCTGGATGTCCCCCATGGTCCCACCTGGATGTCCCCCCTGGTCCCACCTGGACGTCCCCCCTGGTCCCACCTGGATGTCCCCCATGGTCCCACCTGGATGTCCCCCATGGTCCCACCTGGACGTCCCCCATGGTCCCACCTGGATGTCCCCCATGGTCCCACCTGGACGTCCCCCCTGGTCCCACCTGGACGTCCCCCCTCGTCCCACCTGGATGTCCCCCATGGTCTCACCTGGATGTCCCCCACAATCCCACCTGGACGTCCCCCCTGGTCCCACCTGGACGTCCCCCCTGGTCCCACCTGGATGTCCCCCATGGTCCCACCTGGATGTCCCCCCTGGTCCCACCTGGACGTCCCCCATGGTCCCACCTGGGTGTCCCCCCTGGTCCCACCTGGACGTCCCCCCTGGTCCCACCTGGATGTTCCCCCTGGTCCCACCTGGATGTTCCCCATGATCCCACCTGGGTGTCCCCCCTGGTCCCACCTGGACATCCCCCATGGTCCCACCTGGATGTTCCCCATGATCCCACCCAGATGTCCCCCCTGGTCCCACCTGGATGTCCCCCATGGTCCCACCTGGATGTTCCCCATGATCCCACCTGGATGTCCCCCTGGTCCCACCTGGACGTCCCCCCTGGTCCCACCTGGATGTTCCCCATGATCCCACCTGGATGTCCCCCCTGGTCCCACCTGGATGTCCCCCCTGGTCCCACCCGGACGTCCCCCCTGGTCCCACCTGGACGTCCCCCCTGGTCCCACCTGGATGTCCCCCATGGTCCCACCTGGATGTCCCCCCTGGTCCCACCTGGATGTCCCCCCTGGTCCCACCTGGACGTCCCCCCTGGTCTCACCTGGACGTCCCCCCTGGTCCCACCTGGATGTTCCCCATGATCCCACCTGGATGTTCCCCATGATCCCACTTGGACGTCCCCCCTGGTCCCACCTGGATGTTCCCCATGATCCCACCTGGATGTCCCCCACGATCCCACCCGGACGTCCCCCATGGTCCCACCTGGATGTCCCCCCTGGTCCCACCTGGATGTCCCCCCTGGTCCCACCTGGATGTCCCCCATGGTCCCACCTGGATGTTCCCCCTGGTCCCACCTGGACATCCCCCATGGTCCCACCTGGATGTTCCCCATGATCCCACCTGGACGTCCCCCCTGGTCCCACGTGGGTGTCCCCCACGATCCCACCCGGACGTCCCCCATGGTCCCACCTGGATGTCCCCCCTGGTCCCACCTGGATGTCCCCCCTGGTCCCACCTGGATGTCCCCCATGGTCCCACCTGGACGTCTCCCCTGGTCCCACCTGGATGTCCCCCATGGTCCCACCTGGATGTTCCCCATGATCCCACCTGGATGTTCCCCATGATCCCACCTGGATGTTCCCCATGATCCCACCTGGACGTTCCCCATGGTCCCACCTGGATGTCCCCCCTGGTCCCACCTGGACGTCCCCCATGATCCCACCTGGACATCCCCCCTGGTCCCACCTGGACGTCCCCCCTGGTCCCACCTGGACGTCCCCCCTGGTCCCACCTGGATGTTGCCCATGACTCCGGTGGACTCCATCCTGCTGGCCACGTTGACCGTGTTGCCCCAGATGTCGTAGTGGGGCTTGCGCGCCCCGATGACCCCGGCCAGCACCGCCCCCTTGTTCATCCCTGCCCGGATGGACGCACGGATCACGCCCGGAACATTCCGGAATTCCCGGAATTCCCGGCGTTCCCTCCCGGACTTGCCTATGCGCAGCATGAAGTTGTTGAAGGACTGGTAGTTGATGTTCATCAGCGTCACCTTCATGGCCAGCGCGAAGTCGGCCAGGTCGGCCAGGTGCTGCCAGCGCTCCTTCTCCGAGCGCGGCTCCTTCTGACGGAAATCCCGGGAATCGGCCACCGCCCGGCATTCCCGGCGTTCCCGGGTGGTGGGAGAAGGGAAACGGGGCGGTGGGATGGGAGGTGGGACGTGGGGATGGAGGTGGGACATGGGGATGGGGCGTGGAGATGATGGGACATGGGGACGTGGAGATGGAAATGGGATGTGGAGATGGAGGTGGGACATGGAGATGGAGATGGGACATGGAGATGGAGGCGGGAATGGAGATGGAGATGGGACGTGGATGGAGGTGGGGCATGGAGATGATGGGACATGGGGACGTGGAGATGGAAATGGGATGTGGAGATGGAGGCGGGACATGGGGATGATGGGACATGGAGATGATAGGACATTGTGATGGGACAGTGGGATGAGACATGGAGATGGAGATGGGACACAAGATGATGGGAGAGTGAGATGATGGAACATGGAGATGGGACATGAAGACGGGACACGGAGATGATGGGACATTGGGATGGGACATGGAGATGGGAAATGGATTTGGGACATGGAGATAGGAGATGGATTTGGGGACATTGGGATGGGACATGGAGATGATGGGGCATGGAGATGGGATATGGAGATAGGACAGGAATGGGACATGGTGATGGGACATGGTGATGGGAGATGGGGGTGGGACATGGATTTGGGGACATTGGGATGGGACATAGGGATGGGAAATGGGAGATGGTGGAAATGGGATGTGGAGATGGAGGTGTGACATGGGGATGGGACATGGAGATGATGGGGCATGGAGATGGGACATGGAGCCAATGGGATATTGGGATGGGACATGGAAATGGGACAGATATGGGACACAGGGATAGGACACGGAGATGGGACATGGGGATGGGATGTGGAGATGGAGATGGGACATTGGATGGGGCATGGGGATGGGACATCGGGAATGGGACATGGCGGTGGGACAGGGATGGGACATGGAGATCGGAAATGGATTTGGGACATGGAGATGGAAGAGGGATTTGGGGACATTGGGGTGGGATATGGAGATGGTGAGACATTGGGGTGGGACATGGAGATGATGGGACATGGAGATGGGACATGGAGATGGGACATGGAGATGGGACATGGAGAGGGACATGGAGATGGGAGATGGGACAAGGGGATGGGACATGGAGATGGGACATGGGCATGGGAGATGGGTCATGAGGATGGGATACTGGGGTGGGACAGGGATGGGACACGGAGATGGAACATGGAGAGGGACATGGAGAGGGACATGGAGATGGGAGATGGGACAAGGGGATGGGACAAGGGGATGGGACATGGAGAGGGACATGGAGATGGGAGATGGGACAAGGGTATGGGACATTCATGTTTGGGACACGGAGCTGGGACGTGGAGATGGGACACAAGGACGGGGACAGGAGGAAGGAACCCATCCCAGGGTCCCCGGGGGTGTCCCAAGGTGGGATCCAGGGCTGACCTTGGCTCCGAATCCGTTGGCGCCGGCGTCGGGCGTCACCCCGGAGGCGGCCATGTAGGTGCTGCCGATGGTCTTGATCTTGGTGATGCAGCGGAACTGGGGCTCGTCCAGCAGCTGGGGACGGACACGGAACCGGGATCACAGCGGGAACGTCCCGGTGCATCCCAGGGATCCCACCTGGATGATCCCAGGGATCCCACCTGGATGTTCTCCTTAATTCCCAGTCTGATCCCATGTGGGCGTTCCTCACAATTCCCAGTGTGATCCCACCTGGAGGTTCCCTGATCCACTTGGATGTTCCCCACAATTCCCAGTCTGATCCCACCTGGACATTCTCCACAATTCCCAGTGTGATCCCACCTGGATCTTCCCTGTGATTCCCATCTGGACATTCCCTGTGATTCCCACCATGATCCCACCTGGATGTTCTCCATGATTCCCAAGGTCATCCCACCTGGACATTCCCTATCCCACCTGGATGTTCCCCGTGATTCCCAGTCTGATGCCACCTGGACATTCCCTGTGATTCCCACTGTGATCCCACCTGGACATTCCCTATCCCACCTGGATATTCCCATGATTCCCGCCTGGACATTCTCCGTGATTCCTGGCCTGATCCCAGCTGGACATTCCCCACAATTCCTGGTCTGATCCCATCTGGACATTCCCTACATTTCCCACCATAATCCCACCTGGACATTTATTCCCGTGATTCCACCTGGACATTCCCCATGATTCCCAGTGTGATCCCACCTGGGCATTCCCCACAATTCCTGCTGTGATCCCACCTGGACATTTATTCCTCTTGATTGGACATTCCCATGATTCCCAGTCTGATCCCACCTGGATATTAATTCCCTGATATTCCCGATTGGACATTCCCTGTGATTTCTCCTGTGATCCCACCTGGACATTCCCTGTGATTCCCACCACAATCCCACCTGGACATTCCCCACAATTCCGGGTGTGACCCCACCCGAATGTTCCTGTGATTCCCACTGTGATCCCGCTTGGACATTCCCATGATTCCTGGTGTGACCCCACCTGGACATTCCCCGTGATTCCCACCTGGACCTTCCCCATGATTCCCACCTGGACCTCCCCCGTGATTCCCACCGTGATCCCACCTGTACACCCATCCCCTGTGACCTCACCGGGACATTCCCCGTGATTCCCACCACAATCCCACCTGGACCTTCCCCGTGATTCCCACCTGCACGTTACCCATGATTCCCACCTGGAAATTCCCCATAATTCCCACCATGATCCCACCTGTACACCCATCCCCTGTGACCTCACCTGGACATTCCCTGTGATTCCCACCAGAATCCCACCTGGACATTCCCCACAATTCCTGCTGTGACCCCACCTGGATGTTCCTGTGATTCCCACTGTGATCCCACTTGGACTTTCCCATGATTCCTGGTGTGATCCCACCTGGACATTCCCCATGATTCCCACCTGGACCTTCCCCGTGATTCCCACCACAATCCCACCTGGACATTCCCCACAATTCCCACTGTGACCCCACCTGGATGTTCCTGTGATTCCCACTGTGACTGTGATCCTGCTTGGACATTCCCATGATTCCTGGTGTGATCCCACCTGGATGTTCCTGTGATTCCCACTTTGATCCCGCTTGGACATTCCCATGATTCCTGGTGTGACCCCACCTGGACATTCCCCATGATTCCCACCTGGACCTTCCCCGTGATTCCCACCTGGACCTTCCCCATGATTCCCACCGTGATCCCACCTGTACACCCATCCTCTGTGACCTCACCTGGACGTTCTCCATGATTCCCACCACAATCCCACCTGGACATTCCCCATGATTCCCACCTGGATGTTACCCATGATTCCCACCTGGACATTCCCCATGATTCCCACCTGGATGTTACCCATGATTCCCACCTGGAAATTCCCCATGATTCCCACCACAATCCCACCTGGACATTCCCCACAATTCCTGCTGTGATCCCACCTGGACATTCCCGTGATTCCCACCACAATCCCACCTGGACATTCCCCACAATTCCTGGTGTGACCCCACCTGGATGTTCCTGTGATTCCCACTGTGATCCCACCTGGACCTTCCCCATGATTCCCACCTGGACCTTCCCCATGATTCCCACCTGGACCTTTCCCATGATTCCCATCTGGATTTTCCCTGTGATTCCCACCGTGATCTCACCTGTACACTCATCCCCTGTGACCCCACCTGGACCTTCCCCATGATTCCCACCTGGACCTTCCCCATGATTCCCACCTGGACCTTCCCATGATTCCCATCTGGATTTTCCCTGTGATTCCCACCGTGATCTCACCTGTACACTCATCCCCTGTGACCCCACCTGGACATTCCCCATGATTCCCACCTGGACATTCTCCATGATTCCCACCTGGACCTTCCCTGTGATTCCCACCTGGACATTCTCCATGATTCCCACCTGGACCTTCCCTGTGATTCCCACCCGGACCTTCCCCGTGATCCCCACCGTGACCCCAGCTGGACCTTCCCCGTGTGGAACGGAATTCGATTTTCCGGTGCTGGGAATTGGGCTGCTGACTGGGTCAAGTCGGAGATGATCCGTGAGGAAGCGAGGCGCGGTTGCCTCGATGTTGTTGATGCTCTCCTCCGTGTAGAAATCCATGGGTTATGGTTTGATATTGGATTTATTATTTATTGATTGGAATGCCGATGTTGGTTATTGGTTATTGGTGGTTGGTTGTTGGTTATTGGTTATTGGTTATTGGTTTTGGGCAGCAACGTGAACATCACCCAGATCACCTAGTAGGATTGGCTGTACAGCTCCTGGGAACACGCCAATATCTGTTATTGATTATTGGTTATTGATCATTGGTTATTGATGATTGGTTATGGGTTATGGGTAATGGGTTATTGGTTATGGGCTGGGCAGGGACGCGAACATCACCCCGATCTCCTCGTACGATTGGCTGTACAGCTCCTGGGAATGTGCCAATATCAGTTATTGATTATTGTTATTGGTTATTGGCTACTATGGGTTATGGGATGGGTTATGGATCTCCTTGGCTGTACAGCTTGGGGTTATGGGCTGGGTATGGGGTATGGGTTATTGGTTATGGGTTATGGGTTATGGGTTATGGGTTGAGTAGTGATGCGAACATCACCCTGATCTCCTCGTACAATTGGCTGTACAGCTCCTGGGAATGTGCCAATATCAGTTATTGATTATTGGTTATTGGTTATTTGCTATTGGGTATGGGGTATGGGTTATTGGCTATGGGTTATTGGTTATTGGCTATGGGTTATGGGTTATTGGTTGGGCAGTGATGCGAACATCACCCCGATCTCCTTGTACGATTGGCTGTACAGCTCCTGGGAATGCGCCAATATCCATTATTGATCATTGGTTATTGATTATGGGTTATTGGGTATGGGGTATGGGTTATTGGTCATTGGTTATGGGTTATGGGTTGAGTAGTGATGAGAACATCACCCCGATCTCCTCGTAGGATTGGCTGTATGGGTCCTGGGAATGTGCTGATATCCATTTTTGATTATTGGTTATTGATCATTGGCTATTGGTTATTGATCATTGGTTATTATTTATGGGTTATGGGTTATGGGTTATGGGTTATGGGTTATTGGTTATTGGTTATTGGTTATTGGTTATTGGTTATTGGTTATTGGTTATTGGTTGGGCAGCAACGTGAACATCACCCAGATCTCCTAGTAGGATTGGCTGTACAGCTCCTGGGAACACGCCAATATCTGTTATTGATTATTGGTTATTGGATATGGGTTATTGGTTATTGGGTATGGGTTATTGGGTATGGGTTATTGGGTATGGGTTACTGGTTACCAGTTATAGGTTATTGGTAATGGGTTATTGGTTATGGGTTATTGGTTGGGCAGGAATGTGAACATCACCCTGATCTCCTCATACAATTGGCTGTACAGCTTCTGGGAATGCGCCCATATCCATCATTGATTATTGGTTATTGATCATTGGTTATTGGTTATTGGGCAGGGATTATGGATTATGGGTTATTTATTATTGGTTATTGGTTATGGGCTATGGGTTATGGGTTATTGGTTATTGGTTATTGATTATGGGTTATGGGTTATGGGTTATTGGTTGGGCAGAGATGTGAACATCACCCCGATCTCCTCATATGATTGGCTGTACAGCTCCTGGGAATGCGCTAATATTCATTATTGATTATTGGTTATTGACTATGGATTATTGGTTATTGGGTATGGGTTATTTGGTATGGGTTACGGGTTATCAGTTATGGGTTATTGGTTATGGGTTATTGGTTGTTGGTTGGGCAGGGACACAAACATCACCCTGATCTCCTCGTAGGATTGGCTGTACAGCTCCTGGGAATGCCGGGAACACGCCGATATCCATTATTGATTACTGCTTATTGATCATTGGTTATTGGCTATGGGTTATGGGTTATGGGTTACGGGTTATTGGTTGGGCAGGGACGCAAACATCACCCCGATCTCCTCGTATGATTGGCTGTACAGCTCCTGGGAATGCCGGGAATGGGCCAATATCCACCATTGACTATTGGTTATTGATTATTTGTTATTGGTTATTGGGTTTGGGTTATTGGTTGGGCAGGGACACGATCATCACCCCAATCTCCTCGTATGATTGGCTGTACAGCTCCTGGGAATGCCGGGAATGGGCCAATATCCATCATTGACTATTGGTTATTGATTATTTGTTATTGGTTATTTGGTTTGGGTTATTGGTTGGGCAGGGACACGATCATCACCCCGATCTCCTCGTAGGATTGGCTGTACAGCTTCTGGGAATGCTGGGAATTCTGCCCTAGGGTCACACCAATATCCGTTATTGATTATCGGTTATTGTTTATTAATTATTGGTTATTGGTTGCTAATGATGCTTTTTTCTGGATCCCTGGGAGTGTCCAAGGAAAGGTCGGACCAACCTTGGATCATGTCATGGGAATGGGATTGATCCCATCCAAGGGGATCTGATCAGTTATTGATTATTGGTTATTGATTATTGATCATTGCTAATTGGTTGATTATTGGTTATTGATTATTGGTTATTGTTTTTTTCAGGGTCCCCTGGGAGTGTCCAAGGAAAGGTTGGAGCACCCTGGGATGGAGGGGTGGGAGTGGGATGGGATTGAAGGTCCATGGATCCCATCCCAAACCATTCCGGGATTCTGGGATCAAGGACACTCAGGATCCATCCCCAGGGATTTTTATGGAATTTGGGGATGGAAAACAGAAGTGGAGTCCCGAATTCCCAGGCAATTCCCAAAATTCCTTCCCAGAATGGAGTCAGGGGTTGGAATGGGATGGGATTGGAGGTCCATGGATCCCATCCCAACAATTCCGGGATTCTGGGATCCAGGATCCATCCTGAGGTATTTTTATGGAAATTTTTGGGGATGGAAAATGGAAGAAGAGTCCCGAATTCCCGGGGAATTCCCAAAAATTCCTTCCCAGAGAGGAGTTGGGATGGGGATGGATCCAGTGCCAGCCTGGGAGAGCCAGGAATGGAGGGAATTCCCTGGGAAAAGCGGAAGAAAATTGGGAAGGAATTCCCGGCCAGGCTGGAATTCCCAGAGAATCCCTGGGACCTTCCAAGGAAAAGACGGAATTGAAGATCCATGGATCCATGGATCTTCAGTTGGAATGGGATGGGATTGAAGCCCCATGGATTCCATCCAAAGAACCCCAGGAATGTGGGAACCGCCCTGAAACGCGGGAATCGCCCGGAAAAGCGGGAATGCCACCCGGAAAAGCGGGAATACCGACCTCATCCCGTTTTTTGGAGCCCAGGAAGTGCCGGGCCACGTGCTCGGGCAGCATGTTGGCCACCAGGGCCTCGTTCCAGCGGCGCATCTCGGAGACGCGCTCCTTCTGGTCGTGGACGTCGATCTTCCACAGGAACAGCGTCCGCGCCAGCTTCTCCACCTGGGAATGAACGTTGTGGGAATTGTTGGGATTGTGGGAATGTGGGATTGTGGAAATGTGGGATTGTGGGATGGAATGGTGGGATAGTGGGGTTGGATAATGGAGACGCGCTCCTTCTGGTCGTGGACGTCGATCTCCCACAGGAACAGCGTCCACGCCAGCTTCTCCACCTGGGAATGAACGTTGTGGGAATTGTGGGAATTCCTGGGATTGTGGGATTGTGGAAATGTGGGATGATGGGATTGTGGGATGGGGTGGTGGGATAATGGGGTCGGATAATGGAGACGCGCTCCTTCTTGTCGTGGACATCGATCTTCCACAGGAACAGCGTCCGGGCCAGCTTCTCCACCTGGGAATGAACGTTGTGGGAATTGTGGGAATTCCTGGGATTATGGAAATGTGGAATTATGGGATAATGGGATTGTGGGATAATGGGGTTGGATAATGGAGACGCGCTCCTTCTGGTCGTGGACATCGATCTTCCACAGGAGCAGCGTCTGTACCAGCTTCTCCACCTGGGAATGTGGGAATTCCTGGGATTGTGGGATTGTGGGATTGTGGAAATGTGGGATGGTGGGATGGGGTGGTGGGATAATGGGGTCGGATAATGGAGACGCGCTCCTTCTGGTCGTGGACGTTGATCTTCCACAGGAACAGCGTCCCGCACCAGCTTCTCCACCTGGGAATGAACTTTGTGGGAATTCCTGGGATTGAGGGATTGTGATTGTGGGATTATGGGATAATGGGATTGTGGGATAGTGGGGTTGGATAATGGAGACGCGCTCCTTCTGGTCGTGGAGGTCGATCTTCCACAGGAACAGCGTCCGCACCGGCTTCTCCACCTGGGAATGGACGTTGTGGGAATTGTGGGATTGTGGGATTGTGAGAATGTGGGATGGTGGGATAATGGGATAATGGGGTCGGATAATGCAGACGCGCTCCTTCTGATCATTGACGTCGATCTTCCACAGGAACAGCGTCTGCACTGGCTTCTCCATCTGGGAATGAACGTTGTGGGAATTGTTGGGATTGTGGGAATGTGGGATTGTGGGATTGTGGGATTGTGGGATTGTTGGATTGTGGGATTGTGGGATGGATTGTGGTGGGATAATGGGGTCGGATAATGGAGACGCGCTCCTTCTGGTCATGGACGTCGATCTTCCACAGGAACAGTGTCCGCGCCAGCTTCTCCACCGGGGAATGTGGGAATTCCTGGGATTATGGGATTGTGGGATGGTGGGATAATGGGATGGGATGGTGGGATAATGGGATGGGATAATGGAGACGCACTCCTTCTGATCATGGACATTGGTCTTCCATAGGAACAGCGTCCGCACCAGCTTCTCCACCTGGGATTGAACATGGGATTGTGGGAACTGTGGGAATTTCTGGGATAATGGGATAATGGGATTATGGGATAATGGGATGATGGGATAATGAGATAATGAGATAATGATATGATAATGAGACAATAGTATATGATAATGGGGATACGCTCCTTCTGGTGCTGGGTGTCCATCTTCCACAGGGATTATGGGATTATGGGATTATGGGATTGTGGGATAATGGGACTATGGGATGATGGGATGAGGGTGTTCCCAGAATTGGTGGTGGCTGGAAAACCTTTTGGGAGTTTCCTTGGAAAAGCTGTAGGTGCTGTGGATGGGGCCGGGATAAATCCCGGCACCCTGGAGCTTCCAGGGAATCCGGGAAGGGATTTCGAGAATCGGGGAAGGGATTTAGGGAAAGGATCTAGAGAAGGGATTTGGGGAATGGATTTAGGGAGGAAAGGGCAGGAAAAAGTGAAGGAAAGGGGGAGGGAAAGGGAGGGAAGGAAAGGGAAAGGGAACAAAGGAGAGGGAAGGGCAGGAAAAGGAAGGAAAGGGGAAGAAAGGGCAGGAAAAGGAAAGGAAAAGGAGGGAAGGGAGGTAAGAGAAGGAAGAGCAAGGAAAAGGGAAGGGCAGGAATAGGAAGGAAAAGAAGGAAAAGGAAGGAAGAAGAAGGAAGAGAAAGGAAAAGGGAGGGAAGGGGAGAAAAGGGCAAGAAAAGGGAGGAAAATGAAGGAAAAGAAGGAAGAAGGAAAAGGAAGGGAAGGAGAGGGAAGAGGAGGGACGAGGAAGAAAAGGCAGGAAAATGAAACAAGAATAAGGAAAGGGAGGGAGGAGAGGAAGAGGAGAAAAAGGAAGAGAAAAGGAAGGAGAAGGAAAGAAAAGGGAAGAAAAAGAAGGAAAAAGATGGAAGAAGAAGGAAAAGGGATGGGAGGAGAGGGAAGAGGAGGAAAGAGGAAGAAAAAAAGGAGAAAGAAAGAAAGAAAGAAAGAAAGAAAGAAAGAAAGAAAGAAAGAAAGAAAGAAAGAAAGAAAGAAAGAAAGAAAGAAAGAAAGAAAGAAAGAAAAGAAAGAAAGAAAGAAAGAAAGAAAGAAAGAAAGAAAGAAAGAAAGAAAGAAAGAAAGAAAGAAAGAAAGAAAGAAAGAAAGAAAGAAAGAAAGAAAGAAAGAAAGAAAGAAAGAAAGAAAGAAAGAAAGAAAGAAAGAAAGAAAGAAAGAAAGAAAGAAAGAAAGAAAGAAAAGGAAGAAAAAAAGAAAGAAGGAAGAAAAGAAAAAAGAAGGAAAGGGAAGAAGGAAAGAGGGAAGAAAAGGGAAGAAAAGAAAGAAAAAAGAATGAAAGAAGAAGAAAAAAGGGAAAGAAAGAAAGAAGGAAAAGGGATGGAAGGAAAGAAAGAAAGAGGAAAAAAAAGAAAGAAAAAAGGAAAAAAGAAAGAAAGAAAGAAAGAAAAGGGATGGGGGAAAGAAAAAAGAAGGAAAAGAAAGAAAGAAAGAAAGAAAGGAAAGAAAGGGAAGAAAAGAAGGAAAGAATGAAAGAAGAAGGAAAGAGGGAAAGAAAGAAAGAAAGAGAAGGAAAGAAAGAAGGAAAGAAAGAAAGAAAGAAAGAAAGAAAGAAAGAAAGAAAAGAAAGAAAAGAAAGAAAGAAAGAAAAAAAGCGGGAAAGAAAGGAAGAGAAAGAAAGAAAGAAAAAAAGGAAGGAAAAAGGAAAGAGGAAGAAAGAAAGGGAAGGGGAAGGAGAGGGAAAGAAAGAAAAGGGAAGAAAAAGAAGGAAAAAGATGGAAGAAGAAGGAAAAGGGCGGGAAGGAGAGGGAAGAGGAAGAAAGAGGAAGAAAAGGAAGGAGAAAGAAAGAAAAGGGAAGACAAAGAAGGAAAAAGATGGAAGAAGAAGGAAAAGGGATGGGAGGAGAGGGAAGAAGAGGAAAGAGGAAGAAAAGGAAGGAAAAGACAGGAGGAAGAAGAAGGAAAAGGCAGGAGGAAGAGGGAGGAAAAGGGCGGGAAGGAGATGGAAGAGGAGGAAAGAGGAAGAAAAGGAAGGAAAAGGCAGGAGGAAGAAGAAGGAAAAGGCAGGAGGAGGAAGAAGGAAAAGGGCGGGAAGGAGAGGGAAGAGGAGGAAAGAGGAAGAAAAGGAAGGAAAAGGCAAGAAAAAGAAGGAAAAGGCAGGAGGAAGAAGGAGGAAAAGGCAGAAGGAAGAAGGAAAAGGCAGGAGGAGGAAGAAGGAAAAGGGCGGGAAGCAGACCTTTCCCTGCTGGCCACTCACGTGCCGCGAGAAGTAGTAGAAGCTGAGCATCACCACGAAGATCATGGCGGTCATGGAGTACTTGGAGGGCACCAGCACCGACCTGCCGAGAGAACATCCAGATCACGGAATTCCCGTCCCATCCCTGTCCCTCCCACCCCCCCTGTCCCCCCGGTGCCGTGGGTCCCGGTCGAGTGGTCAAGATGGGTCCCCTGGGGAGAAGGGCCACCACGGTGATGAGCACCATGAGGGTCAGCTTGACCATGTGGCTCACCTGGACCAGCATCACGGTGGCCACCAGGGCCAGCAGGGCGATGTAGCTGTAGCCAGCTTGGGACACAGTGGCCACCATGGCCACCAAGGGCAGCCCCGAGGTGCGTGGGTCTCACCCAGTGGCGTGGCGTGGCAGCGAGCTGGGGACACGGGGAGAAGGTCAGTGTGGGGACATGGGGACACCATGGCCACCATGGCCACCATGGCCACCAGGACAGTGGAGCTGCAATATCTGGGCTGGGTCTCACAGCCACCACCCCATGGTGGCCCCGAGGTGCCGTTGGTCACCACCCAGCGGTGGCGGTGGCAGGCGAGCTGGGGACATGGGGAGAAGGTCAGTGCGGGGTCATGGGGACACCATGGCCACCATGGCCACCAGGGTGATGGAACTGCAGTGTTTTGGCTTCTGTGTGAAGCCACCACCCCACGGTGTCCCCATTGGCCACCACCCCATGGTGACCCTGATGTCCCACTGGCCACCACCCCATGGTCCCCATGGCAGCTGAACTGGGGACATGACAATGGGGTCACCATGGGGACACAGTGGCCACCAGAGCCACCAGGGCAATGGAGCTGCAGTGTTTTGGCTGCTCCTCACAGCCACCACCCCATGGTGGCCCCGAGGTGCCGTTGGTCACCACCCAGCGGTGGCGGTGGCAGGCGAGCTGGGGACATGGGGAGAAGGTCAGTGTGGGGACATGGGGACACCACAGCCACCAGGATGATGGAACTGCAGTGTTTTGTGTGCTCCTCACAGCCACCACCCCATGGTGGTCCTGATGTCCCATGGGTCACCACCCCATGGTCCCCATGGTAGCCCAGCTGGGGACACAGTGGCCACCATGGCCACCAGGGTGGTGTAACTGCAATATCTGGGGTGCTCCTCACAGCCACCACCCCATGGTGACCCTGACGTCCCATTGGTCACCACCCCATGGTCCCCATGGCAGCTGAACTGGGGACATGACAATGGGGTCACCATGGGGACACAGTGGCCACCACAGCGACCAGGGTGATGGAGCTGCAATATCTGGGCTGCTCCTTACTGCCACCACCCCGTGGTGGCCCTGATGTCCCATTGGTCAGCACCCTGTGGTCCCCATGGTAGCCAGGATGGGGACATGGGGACATGGTGGCCACCATGGCTACCAGGGTGATGGAGCTGAAATGCTGAGGGTGCTCCTCACAGCCACCACCCCATGGTGGCCCTGATGTCTCATTGGTCACCACCCCATGGTCCCCATGGCGGCTGAGCTGGGGACACAGTGGCCACCACAGCCACCAGGGTGATGGAGCTGCAGTGTTTTGTGTGCTCCTCACAGCCACCACCCCAAGGTGGCCCCGAGGTGCCGTGGGTCACCACCCAGTGGTGGCGGTGGCAGGCGAGCTGGGGACATGGGGAGAAGGTCAGTGTGGGGACATGGGGGCACCATGGCCACCAGGATGATGGAGCTGCAGTGTTTTGACTGCTCCATGAAGCCACCACCCCTTGGTGGCCACAGTGTCCCACTGGTCACCACCCCATGGTCCCCATGGCAGCTGAGCTGGGGACACAGTGGCCACCATGGTCACCAGGATGATGGAGCTGCAGTGTTTTGTGTGCTCCTCACAGCCACCACCCCATGGTGGCCCTGATGTCCCCTTGGTCACCACCCCGTGGTCCCCATGGCAGCTGAACTGGGGACATGACAGGGTGGGGTCACCATCTGGGCTGACACCACCCGTGGTGGCCCTGACCATTGGTCACCACCAGGGTGGGGTGGGGAGCTGGTCACCAGGTGATGGAGCTGCAATGCTGAGGGTGCTCCTCACAGCCACCACCCCATGGTGCCCCCATTGGCCACCACCCCATTGGTCACCACCCCGTGGTCCCCATGGCAGCCAAGCTGGTGACACGGTGACAAGGTGGCCACCATGGCCACCAGGGTGGTGTAACTGCAATATCTGTGCTGTCCCTCACAGCCACCACCCATGGTGGCCCTGATGTCCCCTTGGTCACCACCCCATGGTCCCCATGGCAGCCCAGCTGGTGACATGAGGGTGGGGTGAGCCTCCACTGCAATATCTGTGCTGTCCCCTACAGCCACCACCCCGAAGTGTCCCCATTGGCCACCACCCCAAGGTAGCCCTGATGTCCCATTGGTCACCACCCCGTGGTCCCCATGGCAGCCAAGATGGGGACATGGACGCCACCATGGCCACCAGGGTGGTGTAGCTGCAATATCAATGCTGTCCCCCACAGCCACCACCCCATGGTGACCCTGATGTCCCATTGGCCACCACCCCGTGGTCCCCATGGCAGCCAAGCTGGGGACACGGTGACAAGGTGGCCACCGCCCAACATCTGTGCTGTCCCTCGATCCAGGTGGAGAAGGCCACCAGCCTCATTGGGGGGAAGGCCGGCGCGGTGGCGATGGCGGCGGGGCCATGGCGGTCACAGGTGGAGAAGGCCACCAGCCTCTTGGGGAAGGCCGGGACGGGGACACGGGGACACGCCATTGCCACCGCTGCCACCACCGCGACGTCCCCGAGGCGCGTCCCACCTCACCCTGGGGAAGATGGCGGCCAGCGAGCAGAGCGTCAGCGCCACCAGCAGCACCTCGCCCACCGCGAACGTCACGTAGTTGGTCACCAACCTGCCGAGAGCCGCCAGGTCAGAGGTGACACTTTGGTGTCCCCCAGGTGTCCCCGAGGTGTCCCCCGGCCCTACCAGGGGTCGATGACGGCCTCGACGAGGGCGGTGAAGGCGAGGACGACGCAGGAGCAGCCGAAGGCGGCGCCGCTCTGCTTCTCCTTCTCCACGGAGTAGCGCGACTCCATGGCCGGGTCCGTGAAGCGCAGCGACAGCCGGAACGTGCTCTGCCCCTTCAGCCTGGCGGGGTGGGAAATTTGGGAAATTTTGGGGAAATTTTGGGGAAATTTTGGGAATTTTGGAATTTTGGGGAAATTTTGGGGAAATTTTGGGAAATTTGGGGAAATTTTGGGGAAATTTTGGGGAAATTTTGGGGAATTTTGGGGAAATTTTGGGGAAATTTTGGGAAATTTTGGGGAAATTTTGGGGAAATTTTGGGGAAATTTGGGGAATTTTTGCAGATTTTTTGAGAATTTTTCAAAAATTTTTGCAGATTTTTTGGAGAATTTTTAAGAAATTTTTGCAGATTTTTTGGAGAATTTTTAAGAAATTTTTGCAGATTTTATGGAAAATTTTTTAGAAATTTTGCGGACGTTTTTGGAATTTTTAGGGAATTTTTTAGGGAAAAAACTTAGGGAATTTTTGCAGATTTTTTTTGGAGAATTTTTAGACATTTTTGAATGTTTTTTGAGAATTTTTAGAAAATTTTCGAATTTTTTGGAAATTTTTTTTAAATTTTGGGAAATTTTGCCAATTTTTTGGAGAATTTTTGGAAATTTTCAGGAATTTTTGGAAATTTTCAGGAATTTTTGTGAACTTTTGTGAACTTTTGTGATTTTTTCTGGGATTTTGGAAGTATTTTCAGGCCTTTTTTTGGGGGGGGAATTGTTTTGTATTTTGGGAATTTGGGGGGAATTTTTGCGAATTTTCATGAAGTTTCGTGAATTTTTGTGGATTTTTTGAAATTTTAATGTATTTTTGTGAACTTTTGTGAACCTTTGTGATTTTTTCTGGGATTTTGGAAGTATTTTCAGGACTTATTTTTGGGTGGGAGAATTGTTTTGTATTTTGGGAATTTGGGAGGATTTGGGGAATTTTCATGAATTTTCATGAAGTTTCGTGAATTTTTGTGGATTTTTTGAAATTTTAATGTATTTTTGTGAACTTTTGTGAACTTTTGTGATTTTTTCTGGGATTTTGGAAGTATTTTCAGGACTTTTTTTGGGGGAATTGTTTTGTATTTTGGGAATTTTGGGAATTTGGGGGGAATTTTGTGAATTTTCATGAAGTTTCGTGAATTTTTGTGGACTTTTTGAAATTTTAATGTATTTTTGTGAACTTTTGTGATTTTTTCTGGGATTTTGGAAAAGTATTTTCAGGACTTTTTTTGGGGGGGGAATTGTTTTGGATTTTGGGAATTTGGGAGGATTTAGGGGGAATTTTTGGGTTATTTTCATGAAGTTTCATGAATTTTTGTGGACTTTTTGAAATTTTAATGTATTTTTGTGAACTTTTGTGAACTTTTGTGATTTTTGCTGGGATTTTGGAAGCATTTTCAGGACTTTTTTTTGGGGAATTGTTTTGTTTTTTGGGATTTGGGAGGATTTTTTGAATTTTGGTGAATTTTCATGAAGTTTTTGGGTGGGTTTTGAAATTTTAATGTATTTTTGTGAACTTTTGTGATTTTTGCTGGGATTTTGGAAATATTTTCAGGACTTTTTTTGGGAGGGGAATCGTTTTGTATTTTGGGAATTTGGGGGGATTTAGGGGGAATTTTTGGGTTATTTTCATGAAGTTTCATGAATTTTTGTGGATTTTTGGAAATTTTAATGTATTTTTGTGAACTTTTGTGATTTTTTCTGGGATTTTGGAAGTATTTTCAGGACTTTTTTTGGGGTGGATTGTTTTGTATTTTGGGAATTTGGGGAGAATTTTTGGGAATTTTCATGAAGTTTCGTGAATTTTTGTGAATTTTTGGAAATTTTATTTATTTTTGTGAACTTTTGTGAACCTTTGTGATTTTTTCTGGGATTTTGGGTATTTTCAGGACTTTTTTGGGAAATTGTTGGGTATTTTGGGAATTTGGGGGGGACGTGAATTTTCATGAAGGGACAATTTTGGGGATTTCAATATATTTTGTGAACAGGATTTTTTCTGGGATTTTGGAAGTATTTTCTGGCCTTTTTGGTGGGGGAATTGCTTTGTATTTTGGGTTGGGGACCTGGGGACAGTGAGGGGGACATGAAGTTTGGGGACATTTTGGGGATTTTTGCGGGGACACTGCATTTTTGGGACTTTTTGAACTTTTGGGACACCACGTGATTTTCGGCCAGGTCTTTTTTTGCCGCAGTAATTTTTTGAATTTTTCGGGAATTTTGGTGAATTTTTGTTGAACCTGGGGGGTTTGAGGGGACACCCTGGGGACATCATGGGGACATCGCAGGGACACCCTGGGGACACCCTGGGGACACCACGCGCTCGGCCAGGTCCCGCAGCCGCAGCCGGGGATTCGGGAACGACGGGTTGGGGACCTGGGGACACCATGGGGACACCGTTGGGACATCGTGGGGACAGGGCAGGGACAGCCTGGGGACATTGCAGGGACACCATGGGGACACCAAGTGCTCGGCCAGGGCCCGCAGCCGCAGCCGCCGGCAGGGATTCGGGAACGATGGTTTGGGGACCTGGGGACAACGAGGGGACATCGTGGGGACAGCCCAGGGACACTGCGGGGACAGCCTGGGGACACCACGCGCTCGGCCAGGTCCCGCAGCCGCAGCCGCCGACGGGGATTCGGGAACGACGGGTTGGGGACCTGGGGACAATGAGGGGACAATGGGGGGACACCGTGGGGACAGCCCAGGGACACCATGGGGACGGCCTGGGGACACCCTGGGGACAAACGGGGACACCACGCACTCGGCCAGGTCCCGCAGCCGCAGCCGCCGACGCGGGTTCGGGAACGACGGGTTCGGAACCTGGGGACAATGAGGGGACAATGGGGTGACATCGTGGGGACATTGCAGGGACAGCCTGGGGACACCCTGGGGACACCACGCGCTCGGCCAGGTCCCGTAGCCGCCGACGGGGATTTGGGAACGACGGGTTCGGAACCTGGGGACAACGAGGGGGCACCGAGGGGGCACAATGGGGACAACATGGGGACATCTCCAGGACACCAATGGGACACCAAGGAGACACCATGGGGACACCATGGGGACACTGTGGGGACAACGTGGGGGACAGTGTGGGGACAATGCAGGGACACCAAGGGGACACCAAGGAGACACCATGGGGACACCATGGGGACACCATGGGGACACTGTGAGGACAACGTGGGGGACAGTGTGGGAGCAATGCAGGGACACCAAGGGGACACTTCAGGAACACTGTGGTGACACCGTGTGGACACCAAGGGGACACCCTGGGGACACTCTGGGGATAGCCCAAGGACACCAAGGGGACACCGTGGGGACACTGTGGGGACACCACGGGGAGTTCTGGGTACCGCAGCCACCTCCAGGGGTTCAAGAAGGATGGGTTGGGAACCTGGGGACACCGAGGGGACACTGAGGGGACACCGAGGGGACAACATGGGGACACCATGATGGGTTCTGGGTACCACAGCCTCCACTGAGGGTTCGGGAACAACAGGTTGGGAGCCTGGGGACACCGTGGGGACACCGTGGGGGGTTCAGAGGGACACCATGGGGGTTGGGAACCTGGGGACAGCCCAAGGACACTGTGGGGACACCAAGGGGACACAATGGGGACAATCTCCAGGACACCAAGGGGACACCAAGGAGACACCGTGGGGACACCCTGGGGACACCGTGGGGACACCAAGGGGACACTTCAGGAGCACTGTGGTGACACCATGTGGACACCAAGGGGACACCATAGGGACACCAAGGGGACACCCTGGGGACACCGTGGGGACTCTGAGGGGACACTGTGGGGACACCTTGGGGACACCTTGGAGACACTGTGGGGACACCCATGGGGACACCGAGGGGACACTGTGAGGACCCCTTGGGGACACTGTGGGGACAACGTGAGGACCCCTTGGGGACACTGTGGGGACAACGTGGGGACGCCACGGGGACACCCTGGGGACACTCTGGGGACACCGTGGGGACAGCCCAAGGACACCACAGGGACAATGTGGAGACACCAAGGGGACAGGGCAGGGACAGCCCAGGGATACTGAGGGGACACGGAGGGGACACCACAGGACCCCCGAGGGGACACTCTGGGGACACCACAGGACCCCCCTGGGGACACTGTGGGGACAGTCTGGGTACCTCGGTGTCGTCGTCGTCATCGAGCTCCACGGAGCTGCTGCGGGCGCGCTCGGCGTCCTCGGGCGGCTCCGGGCTGAGGCCACCGTTGGTGGTGACAGGAGGAGGGGACACGCCGTGGGACGAGGTCAGGGACAGCTTCTGTGGGGGACAGGGACATCATGGGTGTCACCGTGTCACCGTGTCACTGTGTCACTGTGTCACTGTGTCACTGTGTCACTGTGTCACCCATCAGGCCGTGGGACGAGGTCAGGGACAGCTTCTGCGGGGGACAGGGACGTGGTGGGTGTCACCGTGTCACCGTGTCACCGGTGTCACCGTGTCACTGTGTCACTGTGTCACCAGTGTCACCCATCAGGCCGTGGGATGAGGTCAGGGACAGCTTCTGCAGGGGACATGGATGTGGTGGGTGTCACCGTGTCACCAGTGTCACTGTGTCACCAGTGTCACTGTGTCACCCATCAGGCCATGGGACGAGGTCAGGGACAGCTTCTGTAGGGGACACAGGGACATCATGGGTGTCACCGTGTCACCGTGTCACTGTGTCACCGTGTCACCCATCAGGCCATGGGACGAGGTCAGGGACACTGTCTGTGATGGGACATGGTCACCGTGTCACCAGTGCCACCACCACCAGTGTCACCTATCACACCATTGGGACGAGGTCAGGGACAGCTTCTGCAGGGGACACAGGAGCATGGTGGGTGTCACCGTGTCACCAGTGTCACTGTGTCACCGTGTCACCCATCACCCCATGTGACGAGGTCAGGGACAGCTTCTGTGGGGGACAGGGGCATGGTGGGTGTCACTGTGTCACTGGTGTCACCCATCACGCCATGAGACAAAGTCAGGGACAGTGTTTGTGGTGGATGTGGTCACCATGGATGTCCCCAGTGTCACTGGTGTCACCCATCACGCCATGTGACGAGGTCAGGGACAGCTTCTGTGGGGGACAGGGACATGGTAGGTGTCACTGTGTCACCAGTGCCACTGGTGTCACCCATCATGCCATGGGATGAGGCCAGGGACAATTTGTGGTGGATGTGGTCACCATGGATGTCCCCAGTGCCACCACTGTCACCAGTGTCACCCATCACACCGTGGGACATGGACAGGGACACTGTCTGTGGTGGGACATGGTCACCGTGTCACCAGTGCCACCACCACCGGTGTCACCCATCACACCCTGGGACATGGACAGGGACACTGTCTGTGGTGGGACATGGTCACCATGTCACCAGTGTCACCAGTGTCACCCATCAGGCCATGGGACGAGGTCAGGGACAGCTTCTGCAGGGGACAGGGGTATCATGGGTGTCACCATGTCACCGTGTCACTGTGTCACCGGTGTCACCCATCACACCATGAGACATGGTCAGGGACAGTATTTGTGGTGGATGTGGTCACCATGGATGTCCCCAGTGTCACCACTGTCACCAGTGTCACCCATCTCCCTGCTGTCCCCAGCAGTGCCAGGGACACCAGCGTTGGCATGGTCAGTGACAGGGGTATCACCCCATGTCCCCAGTGTCCTCCCGTCTCCCCACTGTGTCACTGGTGCCACCCATCACCCCATGAGACAAATGGTCAGGGACAATGTTTGTGGTGGATGTGTCCCCATGGATGTCCCCAGTGTCCCCTGTCCCCAGTGTGTCCCATCATCAGGCCGGGGCATGGTCAGGGACATGTCCCCACACCATGTCCAGGGGTGTGGTGGGTGTCCCCAGCAGTGTCAATCACCAGACCATGGGAC
This sequence comes from Emberiza elegans, assembly GCA_024865655.1. Classification (NCBI taxonomy): domain Eukaryota; kingdom Metazoa; phylum Chordata; class Aves; order Passeriformes; family Fringillidae; genus Emberiza; species Emberiza elegans. The sequence goes on from JALJVW010000102.1 coordinate 1,910,160, forward strand.
ATGGTCAGTGACAGTGGCTGTGGTGGCGTGCTGTCACCCTGGGTGTCCCCACACCCCATGTCCCCAGTGTTCCCAGTGTCACTGTGTCACCAGTGTCACCCATCACACCATGAGACAAGGTCAGGGACAGTGGCTGTGGTGGCGTGCAGTCACCCTGTGTGTCCCCACACCCATGTCCCCACTGTCCCCAGTGTCCCTCCCCGTCTCCCCACTGTCCCCAGCAGTGTCACTCACCACACCGTTGGCATGGTCAGTGGCAATGTCCCTGCACCCCATGTCCCCAGTGTCCCCAGTGTCCCCAGCAGTGCCACTCACCACGCCGTTGGCATGGTCAGTGACAATGTTCCTGCACCCCATGTCCCCATGTCCCCGATGTCCCCAGCGGTGTCACCCACCACACCATTGACACAATCAATGGCTATGTGGCAATGTCCCCACACCCATGTCCCCAGTGTCCCCAGCGGTGCCACCCACCACACCATTGACACAATCAATGGCAATGTCCCCACACCCATGTCCCCAGTGTCCCCGATGTCCCCAGCATTGTCACCCACCACACCATTGATATGAGCAATGGCAATGTGACAATGTCCCCACCCCCATGTCCCCATTGTCCCCAGCAGTGTCACCCACCACGCCATTGACACGATCAGTGCCTATGTGCCCACACCCCATGTCCCCATTGTCCCCACTAGTGTCCCCAGTGTCCCCGGCGGTGCCACTCACCACACCATGGGACACAGTGAGTGTCCCCATAGCCCATGTCACCATGTCCCTGTTGTCCCCTTTGTCCCCACTGGTGCCACTCACCATGCCATTGACACAATGACAGTGTCCCCACACCCAGTGTCCCCATGTCCCCCCAATGCCCCCATGTCCCCACTGGACAATGTCCCCACCCCATGTCCCCCCCCAATGCTGACACGATCAGTGGCAATGTCCCCACACCCCACACCATGTCCCCCTGTCCCCCCCAGTGTCCCCATGTCCCCACCACTGTCACTCACCACACCATTGACTCAATCATTGACAATGTCCCCACACCATGTCCCCATGTCCCCCCCAATGTCGCCGTGTCCCCACTGGTGCCACTCACCACACCATTGACACAATGACAATGTCCCCACACCCAATGTCCCCATGTCCCCCCGTGTCCCCATGTCCCCCACTGGTACCACTCACCACACCATTGACTCAGTCATTGACAATGTCCCCACACCATGTCCCCATGTCCCCGTGTCCCCACTACTGTCACTCACCACACCATTGACACAATCATTGACAATGTCCCCACACCATGTCCCCATGTCCCCCCCAGTGTCCCCATGTCCCCACCGCTGTCACTCACCACACCATTGACACAATCATTGACAATGTCCCCACATCCAGTGTCCCCATGTCTCCCCCAGTGCCACTCACCATGCCGCTGACACAAGGACAATGTCCCCACCCCATGTCCCCCCCCAATGTCGCCGTGTCCCCACCACTGCCACTCACCACGCCGTTGACACAATCATTGACAATGTCCCCACACCATGTCCCCATGTCCCCACCGGTGCCACTCACCACACCATTGACTCAGTCATTGACAATGTCCCTGCACCCATGTCCCCACACCATGTCCGATGTCCCCCACTGGTGCCACTCACCACGCCATTGACACAATCAATGACAATGTCCCCACACCATGTCCCAATGTCCCCGTGTCCCCACCACTGTCACTCACCACACCATTGACACAATCATTGACAATGTCCCCACACCCAGTGTCCCCATGTCTCCCCCAGTGCCACTCACCACATTATTGACACAATCAATGACAATGTCCCCACCCCATGTCCCCACACCATGTCCGATGTCCCCCACTGGTGCCACTCACCATGCCATTGACTCAATCATTGACAATGTCCCCACACCATGTCCCCATGTCTCCCCCAGTGCCACTCACCATGCCGCTGACACAAGGACAATGTCCCCACCCCATGTCCCCCCCAATGTCGCCGTGTCCCCACCACTGTCACTCACCACACCATTGACACAATCATTGACAATGTCCCCACACCATGTCCCCAGTGTCCCCCCCTGTGCCACTCACCATGCCGCTGACACAAGGACAATGTCCCCACACCCATGTCCCCATGTCCCCCCCAATGTCCCCATGTCCCCAGCGGTGCCACTCACCACACCGTTGACTCAATCATTGACAATGTCCCCACCAATGTCCCCATGTCCCCCCCAATGTCCCCATGTCCCCACTGGTGCCACTCACCACACCATTGACTCAGTCATTGACAATGTCCCCACACCATGTCCCCATGTCTCCCCCAATGTCCCCGTGTCCCCACCGCTGTCACTCACCACACCATTGACACAATCATTGACAATGTCCCCACACCATGTCCTCGTGTCCTCACCAGTGCCACCCACCACACCATTGACTCAATCAATGACAATGTCCCCACACCCATGTCCCCATGTCCCCCCAGTGTCCCCATGTCCCCACCGCTGTCACTCACCATGCCATTGACTCAATCATTGACAATGTCCCCACACTGTGTCCCCATGTCCCCCCAGTGCCACGCACCATGCCGCTGACACAAGGACAATGTCCCCACACCATGTCCCCACACCATGTCCCCATGTCCCCCACCGGTGTCACTCACCACACCATTGACACAATCTTTGGCAATGTCCCCACACCATGTCCCCATGTTCCCACCCCATGTCCCCATGTCCCCAGCACTGCCACTCACCACACCATTGACACGATCAATGTCAGTGTCCCCACCCCATGTCCCCATGTCCCCCCCAATGTCCCCGTGTCCCCTCCACTGTCACTCACCACGCCATTGACTCAATCAATGTCAATGTCCCCACCCCATGTCCCCATGTCCCCCAATGTCCCCGTGTCCCCACTGCTGTCACTCACCACACCATTGACTCAATCAATGTCAATGTCCCCACCCCATGTCCCCCCCCCCAATGTCCCGTGTCCCCAGCAGTGTCACTCACTCACCATGCCGCTGACACAAGGACAATGTCCCCACCCCATGTCCCCATGTCCCCAATGTCCCGTGTCCCCAGCAGTGTCACTCACCACGCCGTTGACACAATCAATGTCAATGTCCCCACCCCATGTCCCCCCCAGTGTCCCCGTGTCCCCAGCAGTGTCACTCACCACGCCGTTGACTCAATCAATGTCAATGTCCCCACCCCATGTCCCCATGTCCCCATGTCCCCCAATGTCCCCGTGTCCCCAGCAGTGTCACTCACCACGCCGTTGACGCCGTGCCGCAGCCCCGCCTTGGGGACCACCACCAGGTAGGTGACGATGCCCTTGTCCCTCAGGTAGTCGCAGCGGGAGCCGCCCTCGCCCGGCTCCACCTCGAACTCTCCCTTCAGGCAGTCCACGGTGCTCTGCGAGATGTGCACGCGCCTGCCGCGGCCACCGCGTGTCACCGCGTGTCACCGTGCGTCCCCGTGGCCACCATGTGTAACCGCGTGTCACCGCGTGTCACCGCGTGTCACCGCGTGTCACCGCGTGTCACCGCGGCCACCCCGTGTCACCGCGGCCACCATGTGTCACCGCGTGTCACCGCGGCCACCATGTGTCACCGAGCGTCACCGCGTGTCACCATGTGTCACCGCGTGTCACCACGGCCACCATGTGTCACCACGCGTCCCCGCGGCCACCATGTGTCACCGTGTGTCACCGCAGCCACCATGTGTCACCGCGTGTCACTGCGCGTCCCCGCGGCCACCCCGTGTCACCACATGTCACCGCGTGTCACCGCGTGTCACCGCGTGTCACCGCGTGTCACCGCGTGTCACCGTGTGTCACCAAGCGTCCCCGCGGCCACCCCGTGTCACCGTGGCCACCATGTGTAACCGCGTGTCACCGCGTGTCACCGCATGTCCCCGCGGCCACCACGTGTCACTGCGTGTCACCGCGTGCCACCACGTGTCACCGCGTGTCACCGCGTGTCACCACGTGTCACCGCGTGTCACCGCGTGTCACCGCGGCCACCATGTGTCACTGCGTGTCACCGCGTGCCACCACGTGTCACCGCGTGTCACCGCGTGTCACCGTGTGTCACCGCGTGTCACCACGTGTCACCGCGTGTCACCGCGTGTCACCGCGGCCACCATGTGTCACCGCGTGTCACGCGTGGCGTGCCACGCGTGTCACAGCGTGTCACCACGTGTCCCTGCGGCCACCATGTGTCGCGTGTCACGCGTGTCACCGGCGTCCCAGCCACCATGTCAACGCGTGTCACAGCGTGTGCGCGCGTCCCCGCGGCCACCATGTGTCACCGCGTGTCACCGTGCGTCCCCGTGGCCACCCCGTGTCACTGCATGTCACCGCGTGTCACTGCGCGTCCCTGCGGCCACCATGTGTCACCGCGTGTCACCGCGGCCACCATGTGTCACCGCGTGTCACCGCGGCCACCCCGTGTCACCGCGTGTCACCGTGTGTCACCGCGTGTCTCCACGGCCACGTGGCGGCCCGGACCGAGCTGGGACATGGGGACATCACCGGGGATGGGGCCCGCCTCCATCTGGGACATGGGGAATGTCCACGGCGGACCAGCGTCGTACTGCCAGCGCTTCTGGCCCAGCTGGCCCAGGGGACACCATGGGGACATTATTGGGACATGGGGAATGTCCACGGCGGTGTGCGTGCGCTCCCGGACCGAGCTGGGACATGGGGACACCATGGGGACATTATTGGGACATGGGGAATGTCCACGGCGGTGTGCGTGCGCTCCCGGACAGAGCTGGGACATGGGGACACCGTGGGGACATCGTGGGGACATGGGGAATGTCCACGGCGGTGTGCGTGCGCTCCCGGACCGAGCTGGGACATGGGGACACCATGGGGACACCGTGGGGACATGGGAATGGGGACATGGGGAATGGGGACATGGGGAATGTCCACGGCGGTGTGCGTGCGCTCCCGGACAGAGCTGGGACATGGGGACATCATGGGGACATCATGGGGACATGGGAATGGTCACCAGGAATGGGGCGTGGGACGGTGGGACATGGGGACATCATGGGGACATTATTGGGACATGGGGACACCATGGGGACACCATGGGGATATCGTGGGGACATCATTGGGACATGGGGACATCATGGGGACATTATGGGGACATGGGGAATGTCCACGGCGGTGTGCATGCGCTCCCGGACAGAGCTGGGACATGGGGACACCATGGGGACATCATGGGGACACCATGGGGACATCATGGGGACATCGTGGGGAATGGGGAATGTCCACGGCGGTGTGCGTGCGCTCCCGGACCGAGCTGGGACATGGGGACATCATGGGGACATCATGGGGACATGGGGAATGTCCACGGCGGTGTGCGTGCGCTCCCGGACCGAGCTGGGACATGGGGACATCATGGGGACATGTGGACACCGTGGGGACATCGTGGGGAATGGGGAATGTCCACGCGGCGTGTGTGCGCCTCCCGGACAGCTGGGACATGGGGACACCTGGGACATGGGGACATGGGAATGGTCACCAGGAATGGGGAATGGGGAATGGGGAATGTCCACGGCGATGTGTGTGCGCTCCCGGACCGAGCTGGGACATGGGGACATCATGGGGACATCATGTGGACACCGTGGGGACATCGTGGGGAATGGGGAATGTCCACGGCGGTGTGTGTGCGCTCCCGGACCGAGCTGGGACATGGTGACATCATGGGGACACCGTGGGGACATGGGGAATGTCCAGGGTGGTGTGCGTGCGCTCCCGGACAGAGCTGGGACATGGGGACATCATGGGGACACCGTGGGGACATCATGGGGACATCATGGGGACATCATGGGGACATGGGAATGGTCACCAGGAATGGGGACATGGGGAATGTCCATGGCTGTGTGTGTCCACTCCCGCACCGAGCTGGGACACGGGGACACCGTGGGGACATCGTGGGGACACCAGGGGGAGGGAATGGAATTGGGACATGGGGAAATGGTGGGGACATCATGGGGACATGGGGAATGGGAATCCACGGGGAACTGGGTGGGCGTGTGCTCCCGAACAGAGCTGGGACATGGGGACATCATGGGGACTGGGAACCGTGGGGAACACCATGGGGACATTATTGGGACATGGGGATGGGGACCGTGGGGACATCCAGGGGGAATGGGGAATGTCCACGGGGAACTGGGAATGGCTCCCGGGGGAGCTGGGACATGGGGACACCATGGGGACAGGGAATGGGGACACCATGGGGAATGGCCATGGGGACATGGGGAATGTCCATGGGAACTGGGGTGGCCACGGAATGGGGAATGGAGCTGGGACATGGGGACATCATGGGGACTGGGATTGGGACATGGGGAATGGGGAATGGCCACGGGGAACTGGGAATGGCCACGGGGAATGGGGAATGGCTGGGACATGGGGACACCATGGGGAACTGGGGAATCACAGGGGGAATGGTGGGAACTGGGAATGGGGACATCATGGGGACATCATGGGGACACCATGGGGACATGGGAATGTCCACGGGGTGTGGGCGCTCCCGGAGGGAGCTGGGACATGGGGACACCATGGGGACATCATGGGGACATTATTGGGACATGGGAATGTCACGGGGAACTGGGAATGGCCACGGGGAATGGGCTCCCGGACAGAGCTGGGACATGGGGACACCATGGGGACATCATGGGGAATGGGGAATGTCCGGGGCGGTGTGGAATGCGCCACGGGAATGGGGAAGCTGGGACATGGGGACATCATGGGGACATCATGGGAATGGTCACCCGGAATGGGGAATGGGGAATGGGGAATGGGGAATGTCCACAGGGAACTGGGAATGGCCCCGGAACCGAGCTGGGACAGGGGGACACCATGGGGACACAGGGAACTGGGGACACGGGGAACTGGGAATGGCCCATGGGGGTGGCTACAGGGAATGGGAATGGCCATAGGGAATGGCCACAGGGAACTGGGAATGGCCACGGGGAACTGGGAATGGCCACGGGGAACTGGGAATGGCCACGGGGAACTGGGAATGGTCATGGGGAACTGGGAATGGCCACGGGGAATGGGGGTACGGGAATGCAGAGTATCCATGGGGAATGCAAACCATCCGCAAGGAATGCGGCCTCAGCACAGCCCGGCCTCCGTCATCAACAATCACACCCCATCCCCATCCCATCCCACCCCATCCATGGGGAATCCATCCATCCCAGGAATTCCCTCAGCAATTTCGGCCTCCAATTCCCAATTCCCAATTCCCAATTCCCAGTTCCCATTCCATCCCATCCCAATCCCATCCTTATCCCTGTTCCCATCCCCATTCCCATCCCATCCCCATTCCCATCCCATCCCAATCCCAATTCCCATCCCCATTCCCATTCCCATCCCCATTCCCATCCCATCCCCATCCCAATTCCCACCCCAATTTCCAATTCCCAATTCCCAGTTCCCATTCCATCCCATCCCATCCCAATCCCATCCTTATCCCTGTTCCCATTTCCAATTCTTATTCCCGTTCCCATCCCATCCCATCCCATTCCCAATCCCAATCCCCAATCTGCAATCCCCATCCCATCCCAATTCCCATTCCTATTCCCATCCAAATTCCCAAATCCCAGTTCCCAATTCCCAATTCCCAGTTCCTCATTCCCAACTCCCAATTCCCATCCCATCCCATCCCATCCCCTTCCCAGTCCTAATCCCAATCCCCAATCTGCAATCCCTATCCCAATTCCCATTCCCATTCCAATTCCCAGTTCCCAGTTCCCCATTCCCAATCCCATCCCATTTCAATTCCCAACTCCCAATTCCCTATTCCCATCCCCATTCCAATTCCCAATCCCCAATCCCATTCCATCCCAATCCCCAATCCCATTCCATCTGGTGGTGCTTCTCCCCAATCCCATCCCAATCCCAAAATAATCCCAACTCCCAATCCCCAAAAACTCCCGACTCAAAATGAGATTTCCCATTTTTTTCCCGTTCCCAACCCGTTTCCCACCCACCACAGTTTGGACACCTCCACCCCCTCACGAACTCCCAACCTCCTGGCACCCATCCCACTTTTTTTTTTTTTGGCTGGGGCCCCATCCGAATTCGGCAGGGGTGGTCCTCCCGGGACTCGCAGCCAGCAGCTTGTCGGCGGGTAGAAGCAATCCATTGAGGATCTTGATCCTGGGCGTTGCTTCTGGGAACTTGGGAATCCCAAAACAATTCCCAAAACAATTCCCAAAATAATCCCAGAATTCCCACAATCCCCCAAAAACTCCCAACTCAAAATGGGATTTCACATTTTTCCCATTCCCAACCCGTTTCCCACCCACCACAGCTTGGACACCTCCACCCCCTCATGGACTCCCAACCTCCTGCCACCCATCCTGGATTTTTTAAATTTTTGGGGGAACTCTGGGAATTTTTTTGGGGAATTCCGGGGATTTTTTGGGAATGGCGTGCGGGACTCACGGCAGCCAGCTTGTCGAAGCGGGCGAAGAGCTCATTGAGGAGCTTGACGAGCTCCTGGACGTTGCTTCTGGGAACTCAGAATTCCCAAAACAATTCCCAAAATAATTCCCAAAATAATCCCGGAATTCCCACAATCCCACAAAAACTCCCAACTCAAAATGGGATTTCCCATTTTTTTCCCATTCCCAACCCATTTCCCACCCACCAGAGCTTGGACACCTCCAGCCCCTCATGGACTCCCAACCTCCTGGCACCCATCCCGGATTTTTTTTTTTTTTTTGGGGAACTCTGGGAGTTTTTTCCAGGAATTCCGGGGATTTTTTGGGAATTGCATGCGGGACTCACAGCAGCCAGCTTGTCGAAGCGGGCAAAGAGCTCCTGAGGCGTTGTTTCTGGGAACTTGGGAATCCCAAAACAATTCTTGGGAATCCCAAAACAATTCCCAAAACAATTCCCAGCATAATCCCGGAATTCCCACAATCCCCCAAAAACTCCCAACTCAAAATGGGATTTCCCATTTTTCCCATTCCCAACCCGTTTCCCACCCACCAGAGCTTGGACACCTCCAGCCCCTCATGGACTCCCAACCTCCTGGCACCCATCCCGGATTGTTTAAATTTTTGGTGGGAACTCCGGGAATTTTTGGGGGGAATTCCGGGGGTTTTTTGGGAATTGCGTGCGGGACTCACAGCAGCCAGCTTGTTGAAGAGCTCGTTGAGGAGCTTGACGAGCTCCTGGGCGCTGCTTCTGGGAACTCGGGAATCCCAAAACAATTCCCAAAACAATTCCCAAAATAATCCCGGAATTCCCACAATCCCCCAAAAACTCCCGACTCAAAATGAGATTTCCCATTTTTTTCCCATTCCCAACCCGTTTCCCACCCACCACAGCTTGGACACCTCCATCCCCTCATGGACTCCCAACCTCCTGGCACCCATCCCGGATTTTTTTTTTTTTTTTGAATTCTGGGGAGTTTTTGGGAATTCTGGGCAGGACTCACGGCAGCCAGCTTGAGGAGCTTGACGAGCTCCTGGGCGTTGCTTCTGGGAACTCGGGAATCCCAAAACAATTCCCAAAGCAATTCCCAAAAAAATTCCCAAAACAATTCCCAAAATAATCCCAGAATTCCCACAATCCCCCAAAAACCTCCCGACTCAAAATGAGATTTCCCATTTTTTTCCCATTCCCAACCCATTTCCCACCCACCACAGCTTGGACACCTCCACCCCCTCATGAACTCCCAACCTCCTGGCACCCATCCCGGATTTTTTTCTTTTTTGGGGGGAATTCTGGGGGGTTTTTTCCAGGAATTCTGGGGATTTTTGGGAATTCTGGGTGGGATTCATGGCAGCCAGCTTGTGGAAGCGGGTGAAGAGCTCGCTGAGGAGCTTGACGAGCTCCTGGGCGCTGCTTCTGGGAACTTGGGAATCCCAAAACAATTCCCAAAACAATTCCCGGCATAATCCCGGAATGGGGATACAATCCCCAACCTTCCCAACTCAAAAAAACCTCCCCACTTTTCCCCCCCCAAAAAATTCCTGGAGATGGTTCCCACCCACCTCAGCTCGAACTCAATCCCAAACTCCTCATTCCCGGTTTCCACCAAAAGATCCTGGACCCATCAAAAAGTTTTTTTTTTCAATTCATTGGGAATTTTTCAAAAAAATCTGGGATTCGGGGTTTTGGGGAAAAAACGTGCGGGACTTCCTCATTCCGGTTTTCCCAAAATAAATCCCGGATCCAGTGAAAAGGAGCTCTACAAATTCTAGGAGACTTCCTCATTCCTATTTTCCCAAAAAAAATTCCTAGATTTGCGTGAAGACTCTCAAAAACTCAACCAGGATCCTCATTCCCGTTTTCCCAAAAAATTCTTGGATGTGGCAATACAAAGACAACTCCAACTTCCTCATTCGTTATCCCAAAAAAATTCCTAAATGTTGGGATACTCAACAAATTCGAGCTCAATCCAAACCTCCCCACTTCCTGTTTTCCCCCCCAAAAAAAATTCCTGGAGATGGTGAAAACGACGCTCAATGAACTCAATCCCAACAAATTCAATTCCAAAAAAAAGATATGGCAAAACGACGTCCTAAAAACTCAGTCCCGACTTCCTCGTTCCTGTTTTCCCATTCAAAAAAATCTGGGATTCGGTGAAAATGACACCCTAAAAACTCAATCCCTTCCTCATTCCTGTTTTCCCAAAAAGAAATCCCGGATGTGGGGATAAAAACTCAATCCCGACTTCCCCATTCCTGATTTTCCTAAAAACCATCCAGGATGTGACCAAAATGGTGCTCAACAAACTCAATCCCAATTTCTCCATTCCCGTTATCCCAAAAAAATCCTGAATGTGGAGATAGAAACTCAGTCGTGCCTCCCCAATTCCAATTTTCCCTCCCCAAAAAAATCTGGGATAAGGAAAAATGACGCTCGACAAACTCAATCCTGACTTCCTCATTCCCATATCCCAAAAAATCCCAAATGTGGGGATACAAACTCAATCCCGACTTCCCCATTCCTGTTTTTCCTAAAAAACATCCAGGATGTGACCAAAATGGTGCTCAACAAACTCAATCCCAATTTCTCCATTCCCGTTATCCCAAAAAAAATCCCGGATATGGCGATACAAACTCAGTCCTGGCTCCCCACCTCCTGTTTTCCCCCCAAAAAATCTGGGATAAGGAAAAAATGACGCTCGACAAACTCAATCCCATCTTCCTCATTCCCGTTTTCCCCCTCAAAAAAATCTGGGATTTGGTGAAAATGACACCCTAAAAACTCAATCTTGACTTCCTCATTCCGGTTTTCCCAAAATAAATCCCGGATCCAGTGAAAAGGACGCTCTACAAATTCTATCCCGACTTCCTCATTCCTGTTTTCCCCCAAAAAAATTTCCTAGATTTGGTGAAAGCGACTCTCAAAAAACTCAACCTCGACTTCCCCATTCCCGTTTTCTCAAAAAAAATTCTTGGATGTGGCGATACAAAGTCAACCCCAACTTCCTCATTCCCGATATCCCAAAAAAATTCCCGGATATGGCGATACAAACTCAGTCCTGGCTCCCCACTTCCTGTTTTCCCAAAAAAAAAATCTGGGATAAGGAAAACACCACACTCGACAAACTCAATTCAAAAAATCCTGGATATGGCAAAAATGGCGCCCAACAATCTCAGCCATCATTCCCATTTTCCCAAAAAAAAATCCGGGATGTGGCGAAAATGACGCTCAACAAACTCAATCCCGACTTCCTCATTCCCATATCCCAAAAAATCCCAAATGTGGGGATACAAACTCAATCCCAAGTTCCCCATTCCTGTTTTTCCTAAAAAACATCCAGGATGTGACCAAAATGGTGCTCAACAAACTCAATCCCAATTTCTCCATTCCCGTTATCCCAAAAAAAAATCCCAGATGTGGGGATACAAACTCAGTTCCAGGTCCCCAATTCCAGTTTTTCACCCCCAAAAAAATCTGGGATCCAGTGAAAAATGATGCTCTACAAACTCAATCCCAATTTCCCCATTCATTTGAAAAAAAAAAAAAATCTGGGATTCGGTCAAAATGACACCCTAAAAACTCAATCTTGACTTCCTCATTCCGGTTTTTCCAAAAAAATCCCGGATGTGGAGATACAAAGTCAATCCCAACTTCCCAATTCCCGTTTTCCCAAAAAAATAAAAATCCAGGATAAGGCATAACCAATGCTCAAAGAACTCAATCCTGACTTTCCCATTCCTGTTTTCCCCAAAAAAATCCTGGATGCAGGGATAGAAACTCAATCCCGACTTCTTTATCCCCATTCCTGTTTTCCCAAAAAGAAATCCCGGATGTGGGGATACAAACTCAATCCCGACTTCCCCATTCCTGTTTTTCCTAAAAAACATCCAGGATGTGACCAAAATGGTGCTCAACAAACTCAATCCCAATTTCTCCATTCCAGTTTTCCCCCCAAAAAATCCTAGATTTGGTGAAAACGACTCTCAAAAAACTCAACCTCGACTTCCCCATTCCCGTTTTCCCAAAAAAAAATTCTTGGATGTGGTGATACAAAGTCAACTCCAGCTTCCTCATTCCCGATATCCCAAAAAAAATCCCGGATATGGCGATACAAATTCAGTCCTGGCTCCCCACTTCCTGTTTTCCCCAAAAAAATCTGGGATAAGGAAAAAATGACGCTCGACAAACTCAAACTCAATTCTCATTCCGTTTTCCCAAAAAAATCTGGGATATGGCAAAATGGCGCCGAAAAACTCAGCCATGACTTCCCATTTTTCCCAAAAAAAAATTCTGGGATGTGGTGAAAATGATGCTCAACAAACTCAATCCTGACTTTCCCCATTCAGTTTTCCAAATATCCTAGATTTGGTGAAAGCGACTCTCAAAAAAAAAATTCCTTTTCCCAAAAAAAAAAATCCTGGGGATACAAACTCAATCCCGACTTCCCCATTCCTGTTTTTCCAAAAAACATCCAGGATGTGACCAAAATGGTGCTCAACAAACTCAATCCCAATTTCTCCATTCCTGTTATCCCAAAAAAAATCCTGAATGTGGGGATACAAACTCAGTCCTGGCTCCCCAATTCCAGTTTTCCCTCCCCAAAAAAAATCTGGGATGAGGAAAAAATGACGCTCGACAAACTCAATCCCGACTTCCTCATTCCCATATCCCAAAAAATCCCAAATGTGGGGATACAAACTCAATCCCGACTTCCCCATTCCTGTTTTTCCTAAAAAACATCCAGGATGTGACCAAAATGGTGCTCAACAAACTCAACCCCAACTTCCTCATTCCCGTTATCCCAAAAAAATCCCGGATATGGCGATACAAACTCAGTCCTGGCTCCCCACTTCCTGTTTTCCCAAAAAAAATCTGGGATAAGGAAAAAATGACGCTCGACAAACTCAATCCCATCTTCCTCATTCCCGTTTTCCCCCTCAAAAAAATCTGGGATTCGGTGAAAACGACACCCTAAAAACTCAATCCCGACTTCCCAATTCCTGTTTTCCAAAAAAAATAAAAATCCAGGATAAGGCATAACCAATGCTCAAAGAACTCAATCCCGACTTTCCCATTCCTGTTTTCCCCAAAAAAATCCTGGATGCAGGGATAGAAACTCAAAAACTCAACCTTCTTTATCCCCATTCCTGTTTTCCCAAAAAGAAATCCCGGATGTGGGGATACAAACTCAATCCCGACTTCCCCATTCCTGTTTTTCCTAAAAATCATCCAGGATGTGACCAAAATGGTGCTCAACGAACTCAATCCCAATTTCTCCATTCCCATTATCCCAAAAAAAATCCTGAATGTGGGGATACAAACTCAGTCCCGGCTCCCCAATTCCAGTTTTCCCTCCCCAAAAAAATCTGGGATAAGGAAAAAACGATGCTCAAAAAACTCAATCCCGACTTCCTCATTCCGGTTTTCCCCCAAAAAAAATCTGGGATTGAAAAGGATGCTCTAAAATGAATCCCTAAAAACTCATTCCTGTTTTCCCAAAAATTTCCTGTTTTCCCAAAAATAAATCCCGGATCCAGTGAAAAGGACGATACAAACTCAATCCCAACTTCCCCATTCCCATTTTTCCCCCCCAAAAAATCATGGATGTGGCAAAAACAAAGCCTCAAAAAACTCAACCTCGACTTCCCCATTCCCGTTTTCCCAAAAAAAAAATCCTGGATGTGGCGATACAAAGTCAACCCCAACTTCCTCATTCCAGTTTTCCCAAAAAAATCCCGGATATGGCCAAAATGGTGCTCAACAAACTCAATCCAAATTTCTCCATTCCCGTTATTCCAAAAAAAATCCTGAATGTGGGGATACAAACTCAGTCCCGGCTCCCCAATTCCAGTTTCCCCCCCCCAAAAAAAATCTGGGATTTGGTGAAAATGACACCCAAAAACTCAATCCCAACTTCCCCATTCCTGTTTTCCCAAAAAAAAATTCCTGGATTCGGTGAAAGCGACTCTCAAAAAATTCAACCTCGACTTCCCCATTCCTGTTATTCCAAAAAAAAATCCTGGATGTGGCGATACAAAGACAACTCCAGCTTCCTCATTCCCATTATCCCAAAAAAATTCCCAAATGTTGGGATACAAATTCAGTCCTGGCTCCCCACTTCCTGTTTTCCCCCAAAAAAATCTGGGATAAGGAAAAAATGACGCTCGACAAACTCAATTCAAAAAATCCCGGATATGGCAAAATTTCCCAACAAAAAAGCCCGGATGTGGATTTACAAAAAAAATCCGGGAGCTCCGAAATTCCTGTTATCCCCAAAAAAAAAACTTCCTCATTCCCATATCCCAAAAAAATCCCAAATGTCCCAAACTCCCCAATTTCCCCATTCCAAAAAAAAAAAACCATCCAGGATGTGACCAAAATGTTGCTCAACAAACTCAATCCCGACTTCCCCATTCCAGTTTTCCCAAAAAAATTCCTGGATGTGGGGATAAAAACTCAATCCCGACTCCCTCATTCCCGTTTTTCCCCCCAAAAAATATCCGGGATAAGGCAAAAATGACGCTCAAAAACTCAATCCCGACTTCCTCATTCCAGTTTTCCCAAAATAAATCCTGGTTTTCCAGTGAAAAGGACGCTCACAAATTTGGGAGAATTTCCCCATTCCTGTTTTCCCCAAAAGGGCGTGATTTGGTGAAAGGACTCTCAAAAATTTGGGACTTCATTGGGGTTTTTCCAAATGTTTCCCGGATGTGCCACGGGGGAAAATCAATGTGGAATTCTCATTTTCCAGGTGTGGAACAAGGGGAATTTTGGGAATTCCCCCCAGTTTTCCCCAAGGAACAGGGAAATTTTGGAACAGGGGGGAATTTGGGGTTTCCCACCAACATTCTCTGTGCAATGTTTTTTGCTGGAATTTTTGGGGAGTTCCCACCCGTTTTCCTGGCAGCGTTTTCCACATGGGACTGGGGGGAATTTTGGGAATTCCTCCGGGATTTTCCTGGGAATTTTTTCTGCACTGAAGGGGGGCAGGAATTTTGTGGAATTCCCCAGGAGTTTTCCCCATGGGAATGGGGGATTTTGGAATTCCCAGGGTTTTTCAGGCAACATTCTCTGTGCAGAATGGGGGAATTTTGGGAATTTTAGGAATTCCCGCTCCTTTTCCTGGAATGTTTTCAGCAGAGGATGGGGGAATTTTGGGAATTCCCATGGGTTTTCTGGGAGCGTTTTCCAAGTTGGAATTTTGGGAATTCCTGTGGGTTTTTTTCTGGGAATGTTTTCTGTGAGGAATGGGGGAATTTAGGGAATTCCGGCGGTTTTTTTCCAGGAACATTTTCCCCACAGGATGGCGGAATTTTGGGAATTCCCACCCATTTTCCTGGCAGTGTTTTCCATGTGGAAAATGGATTTTGGGATTTTGGGATTTCGGGATTCCGGGAAAATTTTCCAGGATTTTCTGGGGAACTTTTCTGACTTGAACGGGGAATTTACATGGGTTGAACTGCTTTTTTTCCAGGAACATTTTCCATTCAAAATGGGAGAATTTCGGGAATTCCCACCATTGGGCAGGAACATCTTCAGCCGCAGAATGGGGAGGAATTTTGCAGGAAAAACCTGCCGGTTTTCGGGGAAAATGTTGGGAATTACAGGGGGGAAAAAAATTGGGAATTCCGGGGGGAAATCGTCGGGAATTCTGGGGAAAGGTTGGAGCAGCCTGGGGTGGTGGGGTGGGAACGGGGTGGGGTTGGAGGTCCGTGGATCCCAGCAATGGAATTCCAGGATTCTGGGATCCAGGATGGCCAGGATCCATCCCCAGGGAGTTTTATGGAAATTTTGGGGATGGAAAAGGGAAAGGAGTCCTGAATTTCCAGGGAATTCCCAAAATTCCTTCCTGGAGAGGAGTCAGGGGTTGGAATGGGATGGGATTGGCGGTCCACAGATCCCATCCCAAACCATTCCGGGATTTTGGGATCCAGGATGCCCAGGATCCATCCACAGCAATTTTAATGGAAATTTTGGGGGATGGAAAAGGGAATTCTAGGGAAAAGGTGGGAATTCCAGGGGAAAGTTGGGTGTGGTCCAGCAGGAAGGGGTTGATTCATCTCCGGAGTGTCGGGTCCTTCTTCAGTCCTGGGGTGGTGGGGTGGGAATGGGATGAGGTTGAAGGTCCACAGATCCCATCCCAAACCATTCCAGGATTCTGGGATCCAGGGTGCCCAGGATCCATCCCCAGGGATTCCGGGGGAAAATTTTGGGGATGGAAGGGGGAAAAAAAGGAGTCCGGGGAATTCGTTGGGAATTCGGGAAAATTTCTTCCCAGCCTGGTAGTCAGGGGTTGGAATGGGATGGGATTGAAGGTCCACGGATCCCATCCCAAACCATTCCGGGATTTTGGGATCCAGGATGCCCAGGATCCATCCCGAGGGAGTTTTATGGAAGTTGGGGATGGAAAAGGGAAGGGAATTCTAGGGAAAATTTGGGAATTCCAGGGGCAAAGTTGGGTGTGGTCCAGCAGGAAGGGGCTGATTCATCCCCGGGAGTGTCCATGGAAAGGTTGGAGCAGCCTGGGGTGGTGGGGTGGGAACGGGATGGGGTTGAAGGTCCGTGGATCCCATCCCAAACCATTCCGGGATTCTGGGATCAAGGATGCCCAGAATCCATCCCGAGGGAGTTTTATGGAAATTTTGGGGGTGGAAAAGGGAAAGGAGTCCTGAATTTCCAGGGAATTCCCAAAATTTGTTCCCGGAGAGGAATTAGGGGTTGGAATGGGATGGCATGGGGTGGGATTGGATTGAAGGTCCATGGATCCCATCCCAAACCATTCTGGGATTCTGGGATCCAGGACGCTCAGGATCCATCCCCAGGGATTTTTATGGAACTTGGGGATGGAAACAGGAAAGGAGTTTTGGGAAAACTTGGATCTGGTGTTGAGGGGAGAGGTTGATTCATCCCCGGGAGTGTCCATGGAAAGGTTGGAGCAGTTTGGGATCGGGATTGGAATGTGGGATGGGATTGAAGGTCCATGGATCCCATCCCAAAGGTCCCCAAAGATCCCTGAGAGTTTCCCCACGGAGAGAACCGGGATGAAAATATTCACAGTGGGGTCCATCCATGGAAAAAAGCACGGAATCCCACATCCCAAATCCCACATCCCAAATCCCACATCCCAAATCCCACATCCAACATCCCACATCCCACATCCCAAATCCCAAATCCCACATCCCAAATCCCAAATCCCTCATCCCACATCCAACATCCCAAATCCCACATCCCAAATCCCACATCCCATACCCAAATCCCACATCCCAAATCCCACATCCCACATCCCACATCCCAAATCCCACATCCCATATCCCACATCCCAAATCCCAAATCCAACATCCCACATCCCAAATCCAACATCCCAAATCCCAAATCCCACATCCCAAATCCCACATCCCACATCCCACATCCCACATCCCAAATCCCACATCCCATACCCAAATCCCAAATCCCACATCTCAAATCCCAAATCCAGGGATGGACCCTGGATGAATCCAGGATGGATCAGGGATGGATCAGGGCTGGAATAGGGATGGATCAAGAATCAATATCCCTGGATCAGGGATGGACCAGGGATCAATCAGGGATTGATCAGGGATAGATCAGGATTGATATCCCTGGATCAGTGATCAATCAGGGATGGATCAGGGATTGATATCCCTGGATCAGGGATTGATCAGGGATCGATATCCCTGGATCAGGGATGGATCAGGGATCAATATCTCTGGATCAGGGATGGATTTTGTATGGATCAGGGATAGATCAGGGATGGATCAGGGATCAATCTCCCCAGATCAGGGATCGATCAGGGATTGATCAGGGATAGATCAGGGATCGATATCCCTGGATCAGGGATGGATCAGGGATCAATATCCCTGGATCATGGGACGGATCAGGGATCAATCTCCCCAGATCAGGGATTGATCAGGGATGGATCATGGATGGATCAGGGATCGATATCCCTGGATCAGGGATCGATCGGGGATGGATCAGGGCTGGATCAGGGATCGATATCCCTGGATCATGGGACAGATCAGGGATCAATATCTCTGGATCAGGGATGGATTTTGTATGGATCAGGGATAGATCAGGGATGGATCAGGGATTGATCAGGGATAGATCAGGGATAGATCAGGGATTGATATCCCTGGATCAGGGATGGATCAGGGATGGATCAGGGATAGATCAGGGATGGATCAGGGATGGATCAGGGCTGGATCAGGGATGGATCGGGGATTGATATCCCTGGATCAGGGATCGATATCCCTGGATCAGGGCTGGTTCTGCAGCCGGAGCAGGGATGGGAATTTCCATGAGACACACGGAACTCAGCTAACGAGTGCAGCTTCCCCCGGGAACCCGGGAATTCCGCCGGGAACGCCGGCGTGCAGCAGAGCTGTTGCCGGAGCAACGGCTCCGTGTCCCTGTCCCCATTCCCAGGAGATTCCGAAGGAACGGCTCCGTGTCCCTGTCCCTGTTCTCAGGAGGAGATTCCCGTGTCCCTGTCCCCATTCCCAAGGAATGGCCCGGTGTCCCTGTCCCCATTCCCAGGAGGAGATTCCCGTGTCCCTGTCCCCATTCCCAGGAGATTCCCAAGGAATGGCTCCGTGTCCCTGTCCCCATTCCCAGGAGATTCCCAAGGAACGGCTCCGTGTCCCTGTCCCCATTCCCAGGAGGAGATTCCCAAGGAATGGCTCTGTGCTGTGTCCCTGTCCCCATTCCCAGGAGGAGATTCCTGAGGAACAGCCCCGTGTCCCTGTCCCCATTCCAAGGAACGGGTCCCCCTTTCCCTGTCCCCATTCCCAGGAGGAGATTCCCATGTCCCTGTCCCCGTTCCCAAGGAATGGCTCCATGTCCCTGTCCCCATTCCCAGGAGGAGATTCCTGTGTCCCTGTTCCCATTTCCAAGGAATGGCCCGGTGTCCCTGTCCCCATTCCAATGAGGAGATTCCCGTGTCCCTGTCCCCATTCCCAGGAGGAGATTCCTGTGTCCCTGTCCCCATTCCCAAGGAACGGCCCCCGCCCCTGTCCCCATTCCCAGGAGGAGATTCCCGTGTCCTTGTCCCCATTCCCAGGAGGAGATTCCTGAGGAACAGCTCCGTGTCCCTGTCCCCATTCACAAGGAATGACCCGGTGTCCCAGTCCCCATCCCCAGGAACAGCTCCGTGTCCCTGTCCCCATTCCCAGGAGGACATTTCCGTGTCCCTGTCCCCATTCCCAAAAAATGGCTCTGTGTCCCTGTCCCCATTCCCAAGGAATGGCCCCGTGTCCCTGTCCGGCTCCATGTCCCTGTCCCCATTCCCAGGAGGAGATTCCCGGCCTTTCCCAGCCTTTCCCCAGTCCCCACCAATTGCCTGGCGGGAGCAGGGATGGAATCTGCTCCAGAATCCATCCCAAATCTTGGGATCCTCTTCCCACTTCCCACCTTGATCCCAAAATCCAGCCAAGTGTCCCAGGCCCCTTCCTGATCCCATTCCCACCTGGTGCTCCCACCTCCCAGCACAATCCCAAAATCCCGCTGGCTATCCCAGCCCCATTCCCAATCCCCCTAGCCCCACTCCTAATCCCATCCCCATCCCACAATCCCATCCCCAATCCCATCTCCAATCCCATCTCCAATCCCATCCCCATCCCCAATCCCATTCCCATCCCACAATCCCATCCCCAATCCCATCTCCAATCCCATCCCCATCCCCATTCCCATCCCCAATCCTATCCCCATCCCACAATCCCATCTCCAATCCCAACCCCATCCCCATCCCCATCCCCATTCCCATTCCCAATCCCAATTCCCAGTTCCCGCATTCCCGCTGTCCATCCCCACCTGCTGCTGGCTCTGCTCCTCCAGGTTGAGTTTGACCTCAATCCCAATCCCAATCCCAATCCCATTCCCAATCCCATTCCCAATCCCATCCCAAATCCCATTCCAAATACCCATTCCCATCCCCATCCCACCCCCAATCCCATCCCATCCCCATTCCCAATCCCAATCCCATCGACAATCCCATTCTCACCCCCATTTCCAGATCCCAATCCCAATCCCAATCCCAATCCCATTCCCACATTCCCGCATTCCCGCCACGTCCCCACCTGCTGCTGGCTCTGCTCCTCCAGGTTGAGTTTGACCTCAATCCCAATCCCATTCCGGTTCCCAATCCCATTCCCATTCCCAATCCCATCGCAAATCCCATTCCAAATACCCATTCCTATCCCCATCCCACCCCCAATCCCATCCCATTCCCATTCCCAATCCCATTCCCAATTCCCATTCCCAATCCCAATCCCCACCTGCTGCTGGCCCAATCCTCCAGGTTGAGTTTGACCTCAATCCCAATCCCATTCCCATTCCTATTCCCATTCCCGTTCCCAATCCCATCCCAAATCCCATTCCAAATACCCATTCCTATCCCCATCCCACCCCCAATCCCATCCCATTCCCAATCCCAATCCCATTCCCACATTCCCGCATTCCCGCCACGTCCCCACCTGCTGCTGGCTCTGCTCCTCCAGGTTGAGTTTGACCTCAATCCCATTCCCAATCCCAATCCCAATCCCAATCCCAATCCCAATCCCATTCCCAGATCCCATTCCCAATCCCATTCCCAATCCCAATCCCAATCCCATTCCCAATCCCAATCCCAATCCCAATCCCAATCCCAATCCCAATCCCAATCCCATTCCCACATTCCCGCCATTTCCCCACCTGCTGCTGGCTCTGCTCCTCCAGGTTGAGTTTCACCTCCAGCGACTGCCGCGCCTCCAGGAACGCCTTCCGGTGCTTCCGGTCGGCCATCACGTACGACATGGCGCCCACCGCCACCGCGCAGGCGTACAGCGCCACGTTGGACAGCAGCTGGGGACGGGAAACCAACCAAAATTTGGGAATTTGGGATCCCGTGACACTCAGGAATTTGGGATATTTGGGAGTTCGGGTTATTTGGGATGGAACACTGAGATTTGGGAGGCACACATTCCGGTGCTTCCGGTCGGCCATCATGTACGACATGGCGCCCACCATGGCCACCGTGCAAGCCCACGTTGGACAGCAGCTTGGACAGCAAATTTGGGAATTTGGGATCCCGTGACACTCAGGAATTTGGGATATTTGGGATATTCAGGAATTTGGGATATTTGGGATGGACACCGGTATTTGGGAGGAACACCTTCCGGTGCTTCCGGTCGGCCATCACGTACAACATGGCGCCCACCATGGCCACCGCGCACGCGTACAGCGCCACGTTGGACAGCAGCTGGGGATGGGAAACCAACCAAATTTGGGAATTTGGGATATTCGGGATATTTGGGATATTCGGGATGGAACACTGGGATTTGGGAGGAACGGCTTCCGGTGCTTCCGGTCGGCCATCACGTACAACATGGCGCCCACTGCCATGGCCACTGCGCGTGTGTACAGCGCCACGTTGGACAGCAGCTGGGGATGGGAACCACCAAAATTTGGGAATTTGGGATCCCGTGACACTCAGGAATTTGGGATATTTGGGATATTCAGGAATTTGGGACGTTTGAGATGGAACACTGGGATTTGGGAGGAACACATTCCGGTGCTTCCGGTCGGCCATCACGTACAACATGGCGCCCACCGCCATGGCCGCCGCGCCCACGTACAGCGCCACGTTGGACAGCAGCTGGGGGCGGGAACCAATGAAATTTGGGAATTTGGGATACTTGTGATACTCGTGAATTTGGGATATTTGGGAATTTGGGATATTTGGGGGGGATGGAACAAAGGATATTTGGAATGGCTTCGGTGCTTCGGGGTTACGGGATCATGGGCCCATTTTTTGGGATGGAACCACATACAACGAAATTTGGGATCATGGGGGGATCCCTGAAATTTGGGGGATGGAATGAATTTGGGATATTTGGGAATTTGGGAGATTTGGAATGGATTGGCAGGGGTTTGGGATCAGGGATTTTTGGGATGGAACGGCGGAAATTTGGGATCATTTGGGATCCCTGGATCTTTGGGATGGAATCGAGGGAATTTGGAATCTCGGGTTTAAACAGTGGGAATTTGGGATCAGTGATCCTTGGGATGGAACGGCAGGAATTTGGGATCGTGGGATATTCGGGATGGAACGGTGAGAATTTGGGACTGGAGGGATCTTCGGGATGAAAGAGCAGAAATTTGGGATCTTGGGATATCTGGGATGAAACAGCGGGAATTTGGGATGAGGGAATCTTTGGGATGGAACAGCGGGAATTTGGGATCAAGGATTATTTGGGATGGAATGGCGCGAATTTGGGATCAGGGGATACTCGGGATGGAGGGGCGGGAATTTGGGATCAGGGGATATTCGGGAAGGAAAAGAAGGAATTTGGGATCGTGGGATATTCAGGATGAAACAGCAGGAATTTTCAGTCGTGGGATCTTTGGGAGAAAAGAACGGGAATTTGGGATCGGGGATGCTCAGGATGGAACTTCAGGGATTTGGGATCGGGAGATCTTTGGGATGGAATGGAGGGAATTTGGGACCTCGGGATCAAACAGTGGGAAGTTGGGATCGTGGGATATTTGGGATAAAACAGTGGGAATTTGGGATCAGGGACATTTGGGATGAAAGAGCAGGAATTTGGGATCGTGGGATATTTGGGATAAAATAGTGGGAATTTGGGATAATAGGATCTTAAGGATGAAATTGGGAATTTGGGATCACAGGATCTTTGGAAGGAAACAGTGGGAATTTGGGATCACAGGATCTCCGGGATGAAAGAAGAGGAATTTGGGATCACAGGGTCATTGGGATAAAAGAGCTGGCACTTGGGATCACAGGATTTTTGGGAAGAAACAGCAGGAATTTGGGATCGCGGGATCTTCAGGAAAAAGTGGCGGGAATTTGGGGTCAGAAGATCTTTGGGAAGAGAGAGTGGGAATTTGGGATCATGGGATCTTAAGGATGAAATTGGGAATTTGGGATCACAGGATTTTTGGGAAAACCAGCAGGAATTTGGGATCCTGGGATCTCCGGGATGAACGAGGAGGAATTCCGGGATCCAGCAGATCCAGGCCCCGATCTTTGTTCCAACCCTGAAGAAAAACCTCAGATCCCATTTTGGGGATAAACCTCGGGAATTTGGGGGCAAAAGCACCTCCAGGAGCATCCCGGGGGATTCCCGGCATTCGGAATCCCGGAGATGTTTTGGAAAAAGGCGGCAGCTGGGCCGGGATCCCGGGGGAAGGCAGCGGCTCCGGGCGGATCACGTGGAGCCCTTCCCTGGGAATTGCAGCCCCGGGAGCGAGAAAGTTCCAGAAAAACACGGCCCGGCTCCGAATCCGCATTCCCAGGAACGGCCAAAAATTTGGGACAGGTCCTGCTCCATCCCACCGGGAACATCCAGGGCAGGGGGTGGATCCTGGGGGATCCCATGGGATTGGTCCAGGTCCATGGGGGGGATCCCATCCTTGGGTTGGGTCCAGGTCCCATGGATTGGATCCTGTCCCCATGGATTGGATCCTGATCCCATGGATTGGATCCTGATCCCATGGATGGATCCTGATCCCATGGATGGATCCTGATCCCATGGATTGGATCCTGATCCCATTGGCTGGATCCTGATCCCATGGATGGATCCTGATCCCATTGGCTGAATCCTGTTCCCATGGATGGATCCTGATCCCAAGGATTGGATCCTGATCCCATTGGCCAGATCCTGATCCCATGGATGGATCCTGATCCCATTGGCTGGATCCTGATCCCATGGATGGATC
Source organism: Emberiza elegans (assembly GCA_024865655.1). NCBI lineage: Eukaryota > Metazoa > Chordata > Aves > Passeriformes > Fringillidae > Emberiza > Emberiza elegans. Next base: position 1,934,353 of record JALJVW010000102.1, read on the forward strand.
CTGATCCCATTGGCTGGATCCTGATCCTGTGGATTTGATCCTGATCCCATGGATTGGGTCCTGATCCCAAGGATTGGATTCTGATCCCAAAGATTGGATCCTGGCCCCATTGGCTGGATCCTGACCCCATTGGCTGGATCCGGATCCCATGGATTGGATCCTGACCCCATGGATTGGATCCTGACCCCATGGATTGGATCCTGATCCATTGGCTGGATCCTGATCCCATTGGATTGGATCCTGACCCCATGGATTGGATCCTGGCCCCATTGGCTGGATCCAGATCCCGTGGATTGGATCCTGATCCCACAGGATTGATCCAGATCCATGGGATGGATCCCATCCTTGGGTTGGATCCAGATCCCATGGATTGGTCCAGGTCCCCATGGATTGGATCCTGATCCCATTGGCTGGATCCTGATCCCATGGATTGTATCCTGATCCCATTGGCTGGATCCAGATCCCATGGATTGAATCCTGACCCCATGGATTGGATCCTGATCCCATTGGGTTGGGTCCTGATCCCAAGGATGGATCCAGATCCCATTGGCTGGATCCTGATCCTGTGGATTGGATCCTGATCCCATTGGATGGATCCTGGCCCCGTTGGCTGGATCCTGTTCCCATTGGCTGGATCCTGACCCCATGGATTGGATCCTGTCCCCATGGATTGGGTCCTGATCCCATTGGGCTGGGTCCTGATCTCATGGATTGGAATGCTGAAAATCCCGGGAATCCTCTCACCCATCCCATTCCAGCCGCTTTTCCATGGGTGTCCTGCTGCCCTGCCATGAGAGCCTCATCCCAAAAAACCTCTCCCGATGTGTCCTGAGGTCCAAACACTGCCCAGATCCCAAATGTTGTGGTGAAAGCTCTGGCACGGAGGAGACGCTGGATCCCAAATTCCAAATTCTGTGGGAAAAGCTCCGGCATGGAGATCGTGACTCCCAAAATCTGTGGGAAAAGCTCTGATCCCGGATCCCAAATCCTGCGGGAAAATCTCGGATCCCAGATCCTAAATCCTGTGGGAAAAACTCAGATCCCGGATCCCAAACCCCATGGAAAATTCAGGATCCCAAATTCCCATGGAAAATCTCCAATCCAAATTTGATCCCAGGGATCCAATCCCAGGTCCCAAATCCTGCAGGAAAATCTCAGATCCCAGATCCCAAATTCCGCAGGAAAATCTCCAATCCCAGATCCCAAATTCTGTGGGCAAAGCTCCAATCCTGGATCCCAAATCCTGCAGGAAAAGTCCCAATCCCAGATCCCAAATTCTGTGGGCAAAGCTCCAATCCCGGATCCCAAATCCTGCAAGAAAAGCTCCCACCTCAAGTCCCAGATTTTATGGGATAAGTTCAGATCCCAGATCCCAAATTCTGCAGGAAAAGTCCTAATCCCAGACCCCAAATCCTGCAGGAAAATCTCCGGCAAAGAGGTGATCCCAGATCCCAAATTCTGTGGGAAAAACTTCGATCCCAGATCCCAAAATTATGCAGGAAAAGTTCCAACCCCAGGTCCCAAGTCCTGCAGGAAAATCTCCAACATGGAAGAGATCCCGGATCCCAAATCCCAAATTCTGCGGGAAAAGCTCCGATCCTGAATCCCAAATATTCTGTGGGAAAAGCTCCAATCCCAGATCCCAAATTCTGTGGGAAAAGCTCCAATCCCAAATCCTCAATTCTGTGGGGAAAGCTTCGATCCCAGATCCCAAATTCTGGGGGAAAAAATCTGATCCCAGATCCCAAATTCTGCAGGAAAAGCTCCAGCATGGAGGAGATCCCAGATCCCAAAATCTGTGGGAAAATCTCTGACCCCAGGTCCCAAGTCCTGCAGGAAAACTTTGATCCCAAATCGCAAATTCTGCAGGAAAAGCACCGATCCTGAATCCCAAATACTCTGTGGGGAAAGTTCTGACTCAGATCCCAAATTCTGTGGGAAAAGCTCCGATCCTGAATCCCAAATATTCTGTGGGAAAAGCTCCGTTCTGGGATCCCAATTCTGTGGGAAAAGCTCCAATCCCAAATCCTCAGTTCTGTGGGGAAAGCTTCGAACCCAGATCCCAAATCCTGCGGGAAAAACTCCAGCATGGAGGAGATCCCAGATCCCAAATTCTGTGGGAAAATCTCTGACCCCAGGTCCCAAGTCCTGCAGGAAAACTCCAATCCCAAATCCCAAATTCTGCAGGAAAAGCACCGATCCTGAATCCCAAATACTCTGTGGGAAATGCTCTGATCCTGGATCCCAAATTCTGTGGGAAAAGCTCCAATCTCAAATCCTCAATTCTGTGGGGAAAGCTTCGATCCCAGATCCCAAATCCTGCAGGAAAAACTCCAGCATGGAGGAGATCCCACATCCCAAATTCTGTGGGAAAATCTCTGACCCCAGGTCCCAAGTCCTGCAGGAAAACTCTGATCCCAAATCCCAAATTCTGCAAGAAAATCTCAGATCCTGAATCCCAAATATTCTGTGGGGAAAGTTCTGATCCCAATCCCAAATTCAGGGGGAAAAGCTCCAGCACGGAGGAGATCTCGGATCCCAAATCCTGTGGGAAAATCTCCGATCCCAAATCCCAAATCCTGAGGGAAAAAAAGCTCCATCATGGAGGAGATCCTGGATCCCAAATTCTGCAGGAAAAGTACGGATCCTGAATCCCAAATATTCTGTGGGAAATGATCCGATCCTGGATCTCAAATTCTGTGGGAAAAGCTCCAATCCCAAATCCTCAATTCTGTGGGGAAAGCTTCGATCCCAGATCCCAAATTCTGTGGGAAAAAATCTGATCCCAGATCCCAAATTCTGTGGGAAAATCTCTGACCCCAGGTCCCAAGTCCTGCAGGAAAACTCTGATCCCAAATCCCAAATCCTGCAGGAAAAGCTCAGATCCTGAATCCCAAATATTCTGTGGGAAAGCTCCGATCTGGGATCCCAATTCTGTGGGAAAAGCTCCAATCCCAAATCCTCAATTCTGTGGGGAAATCTTCGATCCCAGATCCCAAATCCTGCGGGAAAAACTCTGATCCCAGATCCCAAATCCTGCGGGAAAAACTCTGATCCTGAATCCCAAATTTTGCGGGAAAAACTCCAGCATGGAGGAGATCCCAGATCCCAAATTCTGTGGGAAAATCTCTGACCCCAGGTCCCAAATCCTGCAGGAAAACTCCGATCCCAAATCCCAAATTCTGCAGGAAAATCTCAGATCCTGAATCCCGAATACTCTGTGGGGAAGTTCTGATCCCAATCCCAAATTCAGGGCGAAAAGATCCAGGAGACCTCGGATCCCAAATCCTGTGGGAAAATCTCCGATCCCAAATCCCAAATCCTGAGGGAAAAAAAGCTCCAGCATGGAGGAGATCCCGGATCCCAAATTCTGCAGGAAAAGCACGGATCCTGGATCCCAAATATCCAGCATGGAAAAGATCCCAAATCCCAAATCTCAAAACTCCAGAAATGGAGGAACCCCAAATCTCAAATTCTGTGGGAAATGCTCCGATCCCGAATCCCGAATCCTGCAGGAAAAGTTCCTTATCCGAGATCCCAAATCCTGCGGGAAAAACTCCAGCATGGAGGAGATCTTGGATCCCAAATCCTGTGGGAAAAGCTCGGATCCCAAATCCCAAATTCTGCGGGAAAAACTCCAATCCCAGATCCCAAATTCTGTGGGAAAAGCTCCGATCCCAAATTCTGTGAGAAAATCTCCAATCCCAAATCCCAAACGCTGCGGGAAATGCTCCAACACCAACAAGATCCCAAATCCCAAATCCTGCAGGAAAAGCTCTGATCCCAAATCCCAAATCTGGGAAAAACTCCAATCCCACTCCCACCCCATTCCTGGTCCATTCCCACCCCATTCCCTTTTCATTCCCAGTCCCCATTCCCGCACCAGCCTGGCCAGAACCCCTCGATCCATGGAATTCCCACCATTCCCACCCCAGTCCCAGTCCCCATTCCCAGTCCCCATTCCCACCCCATTCCCAGTCGTTCCCATTCCCTGTCCATTCCCAGTCCTCATTCCCATTCCCCCCATTCCCAGTCCAGTCCCTGTCCATTCCCGCTCCATTCCTTCCCTGTCCAGAATTCCATCCATCATTCCCACCTCATTCCCCCCCAGTCCCATTCCATTCCCAGTCCCCATTCCTGGCCCATTCTCTTTCCATTCCCACCCCATTCCCATCCCATTCCTGCCCCATTCCCGCACCTGCCTGGCCACCTCCCCTCGATCCATGGAATTCCCAGCCCATTCCCACCCCATTCCCTGTCCCCATTCCCTGTGCCCATTCCCAGCATTCCCAACCCATTCCCTGACAAATTTCCACCATTCCCACCCCATTCTCAACCCATTCCATGTCCATTCCCACCCCATTCCTGCACCTGCCTGACCAGAACCCCTCCATCCATGGAATTTCCACCATTCCCACACCATTCCCACCCCATTCCCAGTCCAGTCCCTGTCCACATTCCCTGTCCCATTCCCTGTCTCCATTCCCACCATTCCCAGTCCATTCCCAATCCATTCCCAGTCCATTTCCATTCCACCATTCCCACCCCATTCCCAGTCCCCATTCCCGCACCTGCCTGGCCAGAACCCCTCCATCCATGGAATTCCCAGCCCATTCCCAGTGCCCATTCACATCTCCATTCTCTTTCCATGCTCACCACATTCCCAGCCCATTCCCATCCCATTCCCATCTCTCGTCCACCATTCCCACCCCATTCCCAGTCCCCATTCCCGCACCCGCCTGGCCTGAACCCCTCGATCCATGGAATTCCCACCATTCCCTCCCCACTCCCAGTCCAGTCCCTGTCCATTCCCATCCCATTCCCAGTCCATTCCCATCCCTTTCCCACAATTCCCTGTCCATTCCTGCTCCATTCCCGCACCTGCCTGTTCCTGGCCAGCGCCTCTCCATCCATGGAATTCCCACCATTCCAGCCCCATTCCCACCATTCCAGCCCCATTCCCAGCCCATTCCCACACCTGCCTGGCCACCTCCCCTCGATCCATGGAATTCCCAGCCCGTTCCCACCCCATGCCCTATCCCCGTTCCCTGTCCCCATTCCCATCCCAGTCCCAGTCCCCATTCCCTTTCCATTCCCATCCCTTTCCCTGTCCATTCCCAGTCCCCATTTCCCTGTCCAGAACCCCTCAATCCATTCTCTACCATTCCCATGCTCCCTGTCCCCATTCCCTGTCCCCATTCCCTGTCCCCATTCCCTGTCCCATCCCATTCCCCTTTCTTTTCCACCATTCCCACCCCCATCCCAGTCCCCATTCCCACCATTCCCGCCTGGCCTGAACCAGTCTCCATCCATGGAATTTTTCCATTCCCAGCCTATTCCTTTCCCTCATTGCCCCATTCCCCACCTGCCTGTCCATTTTCCATGGAATTCCATTCCCACCCCATTCCCATCCCATTCCTGCCCCATTCCCGCACCTGCCTGGCCAGAACCCCTTGATCCATGGAATTCCCATCAATCCCAGCCCATTCCTGCTCCATTCCCACCCCATTACCACTCTATTCCTGCTCCATTCCCACACCTGCCTGGCCACCTCCCCTCGATCCATGGAATTCCCAGCCTGTTCCCACCCCAGTCCCAGTCCATTCCCTGTCCAATCCCTGTCCGTGCCCCGTCCATTCCCATCCCTTTCCCATCATTCCCAGCCCCATTCCTGCACCTGCCTGGCCACCTCCCCTCGATCCATGGAATTCCCACCATTCCAATCCCATTCCCTTTTCATTCCCAGCCCCATTCCCACCCCATTCCCACCATTCCCAGCCCCATTCCCACACCTGCCAGGCCTGAACCCCTCAATCCATGGAATTCCTG